>NKYY01000018.1:285-257818 GCA_002370515.1 Metschnikowia proteae | reverse complement strand
CGGGAGAGGCGGCGGGAGAGGCGGCGGGAGAGGGGGCGCGAGAGGAGTAGCGGGCGCGGTGCAGGACTATGAGGTCGGACACGGTGCAGGATGGGTCGCGCGCGGTGCAGGATCAGGCCGCGCGCGGCCGAATACGGCAATTTCGCGGCGCCGATACCAGCAATTCGCGGCGCCGATACCAGCAATTCGCGGCGCCCTCCACCATAGCGCCGCCGCCAATGAACCAGAGCAGGCAGCAGGACGAGATCCAGTCGCTCAGGTCCATCTACAACGACATCTTCCACGACGTAACCCCCCCAAACAAGGTATGGAGCCAGACCGCCTCGCCCCACTTCCAGATCCACCTCCTGTCCCACGAGAACCCCGCCCGGCCCGTCGTCTCCGTGGTGCTAGACATCCAGTTCACCCCCACGTACCCCCAGCTGGCGCCCGTGGTCAAGCTCGTCAACCCCGCCAACCTCTTGAAGGCGCGGCTCCGCATGCTACACCAGAAAATCAACGCGGTTCTCCACGAGTACCTTGGCGAGGAGCTCTGCTTCACGCTCATCATGGACGTCAAGGAGCTCTTGGACGACTTCCAGCAGACCACCGAGCAGGTGCTCTCGCTAGACGAGGAGCGCGTCAAGCGCATCGAAAAGGAGCGGCTCTTGCTCCAGGAAAAGGAGTCCGAGACGCTCCGCCGCCAGCAGTCCGCCAGGATGAAGCAGTCCGCGGAGATCCACCGCCAGATCAAGGAAATGCACCAGGACGACTCGTATCTGGACGCGTACTCGGGGTCGTACGCGCTGGCCGACTCCGCCGACGACTTGGTGCCGGCGTCGCCGTCCGCGTTCGTGTTTGATAGCGTTCTCCTGGGCGACGTGCCGGACTCCAACTCCCGCTTCCGCTTCCGTGCCGTGGAGGGCTTCATCCGCTACACCTGCAAAAACCTCCTTCTGGCCATCTCCACGCAGCACATTGTGCGGCCGTACGTGGCGCCCCGCGTCAAGCGCCGCTTCCCCGCCGGCCAGTTTGCGTCTCTCTCGTACCTCCTCACGGAGATCTCCCTTTGCGACGCCCACTGGCTGTCCAGCGCGGGCAAGGCCGAGATCCAGCGCCTTGAGTTGGAGCTCGAGGCCGCCATGGCTCTCAACTCGCCGTCCGTGCTCAAGGTGTTCGGCTTCCAGATCGACCACAGCTCGTCCGCCGACGAATGGACCGTCCGCATCTTGACCGAGTACTCGCTGTCGCAGCAGTACATCGACGACATTCTCGTGGCCGCGGAGTCCATTGGCTGGGCGTTGGCCCGCTCGTGGATGATCCAGTTGCTCCCGGCGCTCGAGCTTCTCCACACGTCCGGCGTCTCCCACCGCCTCATCTGCCCCTTGAGCGTGCTCTTGTGCCACAAGCACGACGACCCCGCCGACAAGACCCTCAAGTACTGCCACCCCAACTACGGCTTCAACCTATTGCGCATGAAGACGCTCGCCAGCGACGGCTCCTTCACCGATCCGTTTGTGCCCAAGAACTGGGCCGATCCCGACCCCTCCGGCGGGCTTGCCAAGACCGACATCTGGCAGCTCGGCGTGCTTTTCTTGCGCATCATGCTCGACTACGACATTGTGGACGGCGACTTCAAATCGCCCGACGACTTCTTGGCCCACTTCAACCCCCGGGACTATGCGGGCGTGGAGGAGTATGCCGAGCGCGTGTACGATCTCTTGAGCCGCATGCTCCAGCCGAAGCTGCTGAAGCGGTCGAGTCTCTTGGAGCTCAATGCCGTGAAGTTCTTCCGCTCCGGCATCGACTCCGATTTCGACCCGCCCACTGTGCTCAAAACCGACCCCATGGGCTCGTCCAAGCCCCAGCGGGGCCTGCTCGCCGCCGCCCGTCGCAACTTGGTCTCTGCCCGCGTGCCCCGCCGCCGCCTGGACGCCCAGAGCCAGTATTTCGACGACCCCCACGCTTTTGAGTCCGACGACTTCCATTCGTCCCGCTACGCCCGAGACTTCGAGGAGGTGGGAAAACTCGGCAAAGGCGGCTTTGGGGAGGTGGTCAAGGCCCGCAACAAGATGGAGGGCACTTTCTACGCCATCAAGAAGATCAAGCATCGCCAGGACAAGTTGGAGACGCTTCTCACCGAGGTGTTCTCCTTGGCCAGGCTAAACCACCAGTACATTGTGCGCTACTACGGCTGCTGGGTGGAGGAGCTCGATCAGAACAAGAGCGCTTTGGCTTCCGACACCGACACCAGCGACGAGTCGGACGACTTTGAGAGCCCCATGATCGCCAAACCGCGTTCTTTTCTCAGCCACGACAACTCTTTCCAGGTGGACTACTTCACCAACTCTGTGGCTCTGTTGGAGTACAGTTACGATGATCGCATTGTTTTTGAGAAAAGCGAGGGGGGCAGTGAAACCGAGTATCAAGGCGACACTGAAAGCGAAGGCGGAAGTGAGAGTGAGAGTGGAAGTGAGAGTGAGAGTGGAAGTGAGAGTGAGAGTGGAAGTGGAAGTGAAAGTGAAGGTGAAAGTGAAAGTGAAAGTGAAAGTGAAAGCGAAAGCGAAGGCGAAAGTGAAGTCTCTCGCATGGTCGGCAAAACCGCCAGGCGCTCCATTCTCTACATTCAGATGGAGTTTTGCGAGAACAACACGCTTTCAGATTTGATCGAAAGAGGCCTTCCGCAGAACCCCGGCGAGTACTGGCGGCTCTTCCGGCAGATCTTGGAGGCCGTCTCCTACATCCACAGCTCGGGGTTTATCCACCGCGACTTGAAGCCCACAAACATCTTCATCGACAAGTCAAACAACGTGAAGGTTGGTGATTTCGGCTTGGCCAAAAACTCGCAGTTCTCCTCGGCCCTAGCCACAAACAACCAAGTGGCCACGCCAAACAACGACTTATCCACCGTGGTGGGCACCTTCTTCTACACGGCGCGGGAGATCGCCACCGGCACCTACGACGAGAAAATCGACATGTACTCGTTGGGCATCATCTTCTTTGAGATGTGCTACCAGTTGGGCACCGGCATGGAGCGGGCCATGATCCTCAACGACTTGCGGTTGGTGGAAGTCCGATTTCCCACGGACTTCTCGTCCCGCAAAGCAACCGAGCGGCAAATCATCAAACAGCTTCTCGACCACTCGGCCTCCAAGCGTCCCGGCGCTGCGGAGTTGCTACAGAGCGGCCTCATCCCGGTCGAGCACCAGGACATCATCATCAAGGAGGCACTCAAGTCGTTGGCGGATCCTGCATCGCCGTGGCAGCAGCAGGTCAGAGACACACTCTTCAACCAACCGCCGTCGTTGGCCCGTGACATCATGTTCGACCGCGTGGGCAAGAGCTCCCACGGGTCCATTCTAGAGACCACCACCGCCGATTTCTTGGTGTTCAGCGGAACCATCGGGGCGATCTCGCAAATCTTCCGCAACCACGGCGCCATCCAGAACTACTACGGCAGCTTCTTGATCCCCAAGTCAACCATGCAGGTACAGGAGCACACCTACGAGGTTCTAGACCGGAGCGGGTCGGTTCTCACGTTGACCTACGACCTTGTGTTGCCCACCGCCCGTTTCTTGAGCAGGGAGCATGTGAAAATCCCCAAGATCTTCACCCACGAGTTCGTGTACCGGCCGAATGTGCGGGGCCTTGGCAAGCCGGACAAGTACAGCGCCATGTCGTTCGACATCATCTCGCACAGTACCGACACGTTGATTGCAGACTCGGCCGAGGTGTTGAAGGCCGTGGACGAGATCGTTCGGGCGGTTCCGGCGCTAAACACCAAGAATTCCCAGACCGTGATGGTCATCAACCACCTGGACATCCTCAACAGCGTGATCGACTTTGCGTTTGGAAGCTCCAGGGTCCCGAACAAGCGCAACGAGCTCATGGGCATTCTCTCGCAGTTGGGCATTGAACGCGGCGCCGAGGACGTCAAGGCGTGTCTTCGAAACGAGTTCAAAATACAACACACCGTGGTGAAGGATTTGGTGGATCTTTTCAACTTCACGGTGGAGCCCGAAAAGGCCCGGTCGAAGCTCTGCAAGATCATGATCGACTCGCCGCTTCTACAGCGAGTGGAGAAGGCCTTGGCCAACATCGGCGACATCCTAAAGGTGGCCTCGAAATTGGCCACTTCCACCAAGGTGGTCTTCTCGCCGTTGAGCAACTACAACGCCAAGTACTACGGTGGCAGCTTCATGTTCCAGGTGATCCACCGCGTGGACAAGAACAGAAAGTACTCCCGCATTGCTACGGGCGGCCGGTACGACCAGTTGATCGGGGATCTATCGAATGAACTGCTGATCAAGAGAGGCACTGCACATGCCGTGGGGGTGCAGCTCACCACGACGCTTTTGTTTGTGATGGCGAAGAACGGCCTCCTGAAGGCGAAGCCCGAAAAGAGGTGGACCGCCAGCCGCTGCAGTATCCTCGTCGGCTGCCAACAGTCTGTGCTAGCCCACAGCGGGTTCGCCTTGCTCGGCGAAATGTGGTCACGTGACGTCAGCTGTGACTACTACGTCACCCAGTCGTACGACGACCTCTTGACCAGAGCCCTGCAGGACGGGGCCAACTGGGTGGTTCTTTTGAAGCAGGCGAATCTGCCGGGGGGAAAAAAGGGCCGCAAGAGTCTGTTCAAGCCCATCCGCGTGCGCAACTTGACGCTGAACAGAGACACGGACTTGGACTACGACGAGGCGGTGTCTTTTCTCATTGCGGAGATACACGGGCGAACGGCGGAGTTGGAGTACCATGAGCTGAAGTCCGACGATGAGGCCGTGGACCTGCAGATAGGCGAGCCTCTCTTCAACATTGATCTTGACCAGAAAGTCAGTGTGGTCCCCAACTTCGCCAAGGGGCGCAAAAACAACAAGCGGGACAAGTGGGAGTATGAGAACGACCTGAAGTTGGCGGCTGCCGGCATGATGCGGGACTTGTCAAAGGCCACGGTGCTCACGGTGGATCTGACGGATGCGGTGTTGGACATGATTCTGGTGACCTCGATGCAGGTGCTGCAGGAGGAGTGGCTCAAGCGGGCTTTTTCCACCAACAACAGGCTTCCACGGAGCTTTGGCGTGAACATCTGGGACGCGTTGAAGAAGGAGGCCGAGCGGGGCTCTCGGTGGGTGATTCTCCATGCGCCGAAAACAGACTACACGACGATGATAGATGTGCAGCGGTAGTAATGCCGGCAAGTATGAATGAAGTCTTTGGCGCAGAGTTCTTGGGTGCCTGGTGGTGCTCTCAGTGCTGCTCTCAGTGCTGCTCTCAGTGGGGCTCAGTGCTGCTCTCAGTGGGGCTCAGTGCTGCCCTCAGTGGGGCTCAGTGCTGCTCTCAGTGCTGCTCTCAGTGGTGCTCTCAGTGCTGCTTCAGTGCTGCTCTCAGTGGTGCTTCAGTGGTGCTCTCAGTGCTGCTCTCAGTGCTGCTCTCAGTGCTGCTCTCAGTGCTGCTCTCAGTGCTGCTCTCAGTGGTGCTTCAGTGCTGCTCTCAGTGGGGCTCAGTGCTGCTCTCAGTGCTGCTCTCGGTGCTGCTCTCAGTGCTGCTTCAGTGCTGCTCTCAGTGGTGGCTCAGTGCTGCTCTCAGTGGGGCTCAGTGCTGCTCTCAGTGGTGGCTCAGTCCCTGGGGCAAACTGTGGCCTCAGTCCCTAGTAAACAGCCGCTTCCAGATCCAATACTCCTCCAAGCGAAGAAGACTGTACTCTGCATAGTTAAAGTCGATGATAGAGAGCTCGCTCTGGATCATGGCCCACACGCCCCAGTAGAACCCCGGAAGCCCAGCATAGCATGCAATTTCTTCGATGAGCGTGTCCACCTTCTCTTGCGGTGCATTCTCGTCATTCAAGTAGCCCTTGCACCATTTCACCATTACCGGATTCGTGGCCGTAGGCCTGGGGATGGCCTCCCGGTTGCAGTCGAAGCCCTGCCACTCCGCAAAGTGGTTGGCAATGTCAAACGCTCGCGGCGCTGGAATCATGTACTCGTAGTCAATGAACTGGATGGGATTATCCTCCACTCTGGGCAATTTGGGCGCCGACTGCATTTCGGCTTCGAACTCTTCCGTTTTGGGGATGATGATGTTGCCCGAAAGGAGGTCAGCATGGCACACAACCATTTCGGAGCAAGTGGCCTTGTTGAGAGTTTTGCGGAGCCATCGGAGCTCGGCGGAAACCACCTGCCGAACGTTCTGCGAGGTCACTGGCTGGTCAAGATTCTCCGAGAAGTTCAGAACCAAAGCCTCATTGATGGGGATGATAGTAATCCAGTCCTCGATCAAATCCCAAAGATTGTTGATCGACTTCTTTGCCTGTCTGTGCGGCACATGGGCGCCGCCGCTTTGTAGCGGCTTTTTGGCGCCAGCAGAGTGCCCTCTGAGCCGGTGTATGCCGTCTTCGATATATTCACAGTTGATTTTGTTGTGCCAGTGTCCGAGCTGTTGCGCTATAAGCGGGTAAAGGTAGGGGTGGCTCAACTCGCTGGGGTCCAACGAGCGGCCGGGCAAGAACCCGTACATGAGGCCGTTGGCAAAACGGGCATGAATTGGGGGCGCCAACTTCAACGAGTTGAGGACAAGATGGGACACGAACTCGCGGTTTCGATCAATGATCAAGTTGGTGCCTTTGCCATACACTCTCATCAATAGCGTTTCCTGGGTGGCACTGTGGGAGCACGACAAGAGCATATTTGTGATTCCGCCGGTGAGCTGGTGAATGGTGATGGGCGACTGCCACGCCGGGAAGATTTTGGGGAGAAACCCCCGGATTTGCATGAAGTCCGACTCCAAATTGGCCTGCAAGTCCACCAGATACTGGGGGAGGTACACTGCATGCGTCAGGTAGTCGTCAAGAATGGCCTGGAGGTCTGGGTTTTCGGCGTCCTCGGCTCTAGCACCGATGGGCATTTCCTTAGCGTGCGACGGCTCGGAGTCGGAGTCCTGAAACCCATCTTTGGCCGTGCTTTTCGCCAGCAAATGCTTAAACGCCGGTTTTTTTGAGCCTATTCCTGCCGCTACTGGAACCGTTTCCGATGGCCATGTGATTTCGGGCTCGTCCGGCTCGGAATCGGTAGTTGTGGGGCCAGGATAGGCTGAATGGACGCCGAGCGGAGCGGTTTTCGCCCCAGAAGCCCGGGTTTTCGCCCCAGAAGCCCGGGTTTTCGCCGCCTCCTTCGGTTCCTCGTCCTGCGTGAGCTCGTCCTCCTGATTGAAGGACGTCTCGGAAAACGGGCGGCTGGGCTCGGACTCTAGGTCCGATAAAGAAGGGTTGTTCAACGAGTATAGGAGATTGCGGGTTTTCACCAACGACGGTAGTTCTGCAGAAGCATAGTATGGCGATGCAGAAGCGTTTTTGGGGCCTTCTAGAGCAGTACGCTTGGCGGAGTTGTCAGAAGTTTCGGTCCTTGGCGGCGGCTCGACGCTTTCGGCGCTGATGGCCGGAAATCGGGTCAATTTCTCCGGCGTTTCCTGCACAGTGGTGAAGGCAGCCACGGGAATGCAGTGGATGGTGCCTGCAGAGAGGATGCAGTAGAGTGGTCCCGCCATTGTGGTGTTGGAGGAGTAGTTGATGGTCGCTATAGCACGCGACAAGTGTCATATCGCACACCCGTACCTCCGGACACAGCCGAGTCTGGAATACAATTGCATGGGGGTTTATTGGGATGGCCTGGAGGGGGGCAACGGCGGCTCTTTGGCATCTGAATACTCGGCTCAAGCGGCCGCCTTAATCACTGACTGCACGCGGTCGGCCTTAATCACATGACCGCCGTCCTTAATCACATGACCGCCGTCCTTAATCACATGACTGCACACGGTCGGCCAGAATCACATGATTTCAGACGGTCGGCCTTAATCACTGACTGCACACCGCCGTCCTTAATCACTGACTGCACACCGCCGGCATTAATCACATCGGCGGCTCCGAACAATCACACGCTATCCACCGGAGAATAGTCCAGCTCCGTTTCCACCCGAAGAAGTTTGGGCTCGTAGCATCGGCTCAGGCTCCAAGTGGGAAAGAGCCGCAAGTACAGCCACGCAGCCACAACTAGACCAATCACCAGCCCAAGAAAAACATCCACAAAGTGATGTCTGTAGTCTTCGGTCCGCGAAAGAGCAATGAGAGCAGCGCCTAGAGTGGGCAAAAAGCAGAACACCCAGCGCAAAGCGCCCGCTTGCGGTCTCACGACGGTGAGCTGGCCGCCCAACCAAAGCGACACGTAGAACAACCCCGCAAAGGAAATGCTGGAGTGGCCGGAGGGCGTCGTGCGGAAGCCATCCATCAAGCGCTCCAAATTGTCAGTCGTGCACACATCCTTGGCGTACACCATAACACCCAACGGCGAGTTGTCTGCCGGAATGCAGCGGGCCAAAAAGTCGGGCCTGTGTCGGCCAAAGTGGTTTTTGAGCACATCCGTGAGCACGCTGGTCGACAACACCGACACCACAAGCCCCAAAACGGACGAGTAAGTGACATACGCCTTGTCTGCAGGACGCGTCACCACCATCGACACCGCCACAATCAACGCCATCGGCACCCACGTCAGGTACACGAAAAGGGCATGGTTAGAGACACGCTCCGTCTCTGCAAACGGATGCAGGATCGTGAGGTCGCTGACGGAGAACTGGCGCTGAAAAGGCTGGAAGTCGTATACTATGCGATAGAGCACCAAGAGAACGGCCACGTAGACTAGATCCGTTACGCGCCATCTGACGAGAGAGGGGCTTACCTTGGAAACACCCAATGAGGCACGGTCCAGAAGTTGGACGTAGCCCGTGATTTTGTGAAAGAGGTCCATGGGCGGCAAGGGGGCTGCGCGATAAGCGCGTATATAAGAGGTCACGTGACCGGCCGCACACCCGTGCATCCCACTTTAGTGCAGCGCGCGACGCGATAGTGTGGTGCACGGGTTTCGCCGGGGGTCAAGGCTCAGTCCATGGCAGCAGCGGCGGTACGAGCTGAAACAGCCGAGACTACACGGCCGAACGGACACATTTCTGAAACACCTGTGAAACACCTGTGACACACTTCTGAAGCACTCCGAAACACTCTGAAGCACTCTGAAGCACTCTGAAGCACTCCGAAACACTCCGAAACACTCGGAAACACTCTGAAACACTCGGAAGCACTCTGAAACATTTCCGAATCACTCTGAAACATTCTGAAACACTCGGAAGCACTCCCGAAAACCTGGCCCAAACGCTTATCGAACGAAAACGGCGCTTGCCCCTGAAACAAGTCTGAAACCGCCCTCGGTGTCCACCCCTCAATTCCTCGCAAGCTGCACAATAACAACACTGTTTCAGATTCACTTCTGAAACTCCCCCTCTCCCCGCCCCCCAATGAATAGCGTTTTTGGCGACGACCCCTTTGAAAACGGATGGGCTTCCGAACCTGCCACCCGTGCACCAGCAACCCCCTTCTCCAATGCGTCCTTCTCCACCCTGCTGTTCGAGCCGGCTCTTTCCCTGGGCAAACTGCACCCAGACATCCTGGCCAAGGTGCCGCTACTGTATAAGGAGCTCGCCCGCCACTTATGTGGCAAAGTGGCGTCCGTCAGCGAGTTGCAGTCATACGTGTTTGCGCCGTTGGTGGCCGAACACGTGATTCTGGGCTTCCAGGCGTCCCGTATCATCGACATACTATACGAGCAGCTGTTGTTGCCTGCCAGCAACGACAACAACTTCTATCACGTGATGGCGTTGTTGGCCATGGAGATTGCCGAAGCGGGCTCTGCGGACTTTGTCACGCTCCAGTTCAAGCTTAACTCCGTGCTTCCGGACTTGCCGGAGAAGGTGGTTACGTTGCTTGTCCAACCGCAAGACGAGCCACTGGTGCTTGCCGATCACGTGCCGCCCACTGACTCTGTTTCGGGTCCCTTGGCCGACCCGCTAAGCAACCCGGACCTCTTGGACCAAACGGCGCTTCTGATTGACCCCAACACGACCGTGCCCGAGTCCCTCCATGTGAACGACATTCCCTACATCACAAAGCACATGCTGGAGATCAGGGACACCTTCAAGCCATTGGTATCGGCGGACGATGCCTTGACCATCAAGGAGATCCCCGAGAAGGAGGGTTTGGTATTCAAGCATATCAACTACGCCATCAGCCACGAGTTGAAGTTGGGCATGAACGGCCCCGCGGGCGTCAAGAAGGTGGTGAGGCGCTACTCGGATTTTGTGTGGCTCCTTGAGTACCTCTTGAAAAAGTTCCCATTTCGGGTCATTCCTGGTCTTCCCCCGAAAAAATTCACAGGTACGTTTTGAGCTCTACAGTTCTCCAGTTCTCCTCTGCTTTTTGAATACTAACTAACAGTAGGTGCGTCTCCAGACTCCCAGTTCTTGCAGAGACGAAGACGGGGCCTTCACCGTTTCCTCTGTCAGCTTGTCAAACACCCTGTTTTGAAACAAGAGCCCATCGTGGTAACTTTCCTCTCTGTGCCTACAGACTTATCGTCGTGGCGAAAACAAGCCCGCATCGATTACTCCTTGGAGTTCAAGGGCCAAAAGATTCTGACCAATTTCATCAACTCTATCTGGCCATCTGTGGGAGAGAAGTTCTTGATCAGCTGGCGCAATGCCGAGGCCAACATCCCCCGTCTCATTGAGATCTGGACCAAGCTCGTCTTGTTGGTGGAAAGGTACGAGAAACGCCAGCAGCAAATTGCTTTTGACAACGGCAAGTTTGTGGAAATGCTCCTGAAATTTGCTGACTTGGATGAGACCCTCTATCCGCATACCAATCCAGAAGAGGCGGACGTGTTCTCAGCGCTTAATCTCGACGACACCAACTCCATCAACGACCTGATGTTAAACATCTCTGCGTTTTTCAACAAAACCTCCAGTCTTCTCATCGACGACAGCTACACCATCAACACCAAGACCTTGGAAAAGTTCAAGAACTACTTGGATTACTTATACTCACTCCAGGAGCTTTTTGAGCGGTCCAAACGGCTTTCAGTCAACACGATCCCGCAGCTTCAGCAGCGCATCAAAGAAAACGAGGCTCGTCACCAAGAGCTCTCGCGGGACGACGTCGACATCAAAGGCAGTGAGTTGGTGAAGCTCCGCCAGAACATCGTTAACGACAAGCAGGAGATGTTTCAGCAGTTGAACAAAGACTGGCTTATTAAATGCTGCTGTTTTGAGGAGTACGTGATTTTCCAAGAAACACAGTACTTGATCTCGGAGGCATGGGTGGAGTGGTGCAAGGGCCGGAGCCACTTTCAGGGAAAGTTTGCAGGGCAGTACGAGGCTTTGGAGGCTGAGGTTTTGGCAGATATGCCTCTCCACCGGTAGAGCATCTAGAGCTCTATAGAGAATCAAGTGCAAGAAATCTACGCAGAAAGATTACGAAAGCCCCTTTACGTCTCGGTCAATCCTCATGCCAAATGGTTGCTTCCTCGATTCAAAAGTCTAACTGTTGCATTTCTGTCTACTGGACTTCTCTTTGCCGTGTTCCCTATGACTTCCCTTTGCCGGGTTCCCCATACTTCTCTTTGCCGGGTTCCCTATGACTCGCCGTTCGATACCGCAGTATCGTCAGTTAGTCTTCTTTGCCACTGCTGGATCAAAGGATGCTCATTTCCCATAAGTACAAGTTGCTCATCGAAGTACTGCTTGTCTAAGACTTTGGTGATGTTCAAGTCCTTTTTCGCACGTGCAAACAACGGCGTTCCGTGGAGCTTCGCCAAAAGGCGGCCCACCAATATCCCCAACTCAGCCCCTTCGGGATATCCGTCGTCGAAGCCCTGCTGTAAGCCGGACTCTTGGGCTTGGGTGATTCCATCAAGGTACCCTTGTTTGACGTGGGCCCGCTTGAGGTCTGCATACGGGGACACGACGTCGTCGTCGCTGCCCCAGACATCATCTGCAGGATCTGAGTCGTGCGACTGAGCGCTCATGGCGACATGGCCCGTGGCGTTCTTACACTGGCCAGAGCAAACCATGATGGTGGCCAGCGACGCGAAGAGGGAAACCAAGAGTGGGTTATATGCAGTGCGCCGAATCATCAGGCCGTCACTGCGGGCGCGGGCCTCGGGCATGGCTGTGTCGGCGTAAGGCGTGGCTGTGTCGGCGCCAGGCACGGAGCCGTGTCGGGTGGCGCGTGAAAGGGGGAGGCATCGACCCAGACCCCGTTGTCAGAGGATGAATAATGGGTGGCGCACGTGCACGCGGTCACGTGTGTATCGCGTGAGCGCGCACCAGCAACTGGACAAAATCTTATCCTCCAAGACACAACAAAGTACAAACAAACTCCAGTACAAAGTTCGCCAGCACGGACCCGCATACAGCACATCACTCGCTTTCTGAAAGGTGCTGGAAACCTTTGGCATTGCTTCTCCCGAAAAGGGCCATCTAACAGTCGGCTCTCGATACAAACATGGCCGAAAACCTCGTGACCCAGGTCACCCAGGACGGGCGCTCCACACCGCTCAACTATAAAGAACATGCGTCAGACTTCAACTCCAAAATCCACCTCTGCATCCGCGGCAAGCCGTTTAGCATCACCCGTGACGAGTTGATGAGCTTGCCGGAAAGCATCTTGTTGAACTTGTTTCCCAACGGCGTTTTTTTGGATTTCAACGGGCAGGTGATCACCAACTTGACGGAAGACGACATCGTGTTTGTGAACTTCGATCCCGACTGCTTCCAGTACATTTTGCAGGCGTTTGGCGACGCCCGCTCCGACCTCCAGGAGAACGCGCTATCTCCGGCTCCGTCCATGAGCAGGCTAGATACTGCGGCTTCGGTATTGCAGAGCAAGCCGGCGATTATTGTGTTGCGGGAAGATTTAGACTACTACGTTATTACCCCCGTGGCGGGGTGCAGCCACGCCGACGTGAAGCACATGAAGCTCGAGGTTGCGGGCAAGTTGGTGCAGAACCGGCTGGTTTTCTCCGGGCTCGGATACGACGCCAACGCGGCAGCGGCCACGGCGCAGAAATTGGGGCCCTCCGAGCAGCATCTTTTTGACATGTTGTGCACTCTGGGGTTCGAGAAAACAGAGGAGTGGGGCAACCGATGCATGGAGCAGGGCAAATGCGTGCTCCAGTCGTTGTCGCTTGTGCGGCTCGATAACGGAGAGAAGCCGGCGTCGCCGCCGGAGTCGCCGTCGTTGGGCCCGATCACGTCCAATGCGTCCACAAGATCGCGGTCGCGGTCGCGGATTGCGCTGTTGGCCAATAGTGCCAGCCGGGCGGCGTCACGGTCGCTCTCGCGGACGAAGCGCAACGCGGACTCCAACCACACAAAGCTTTTGTTGTTTTGGCGCAAGCCTGCCAGGAAGTGCTGGTGGTCCAGCGAGGAGGTTGAGATCAACACGCAAGGGCTGGCGGCGCTCGAGGCTTTGGGGGCGCAGATCAAGGTGAAGGTGCACACCCGCCGAGTGTGGACCTTGGAGTTGTCGGTGATTGGGGTGCAATAGAATACGCATATCATACTAATACATAATACACGGCGTGGCCCGATGGAGACTGGAGGTCCGGCGAGCGATGCCACAGTCTCCATATGCCTTGAGACCGATGCTAGTATGCAGGACGCCCAAGGTATGAGACGTAGAATAGGTGTGATGCAAGACGGCTTTGGTGAACAGACTCCCAGACTCCCAGACTCCCCAGACTCCCAGACTCCCCAGACTCCCCAGACTCCCCAGACTTTATCACCAATACCCGCCACCAGTTGCACTGACTGGTCTCAGTACGTACTCCCCAAACTTCTACATAAACAGGTGCCCAGGACTCGTCTCGACTGGCACCCTCCCATCGGCTCTACAGTAAGACAATAAAACTTTAAGAAGCGAGGAATTCATATAAACCCACCAAAACAGGTCTAATAAAATAACATTTGGAAAAAGTACGTTGATTAAAGTGAAATAGAAGATTTATTTAAACTATAATTAAATGTAGTTAAACTTAGAGATAAAACTATCCACAATTATCTTCTTAATTATTTTGATAGATTTTACGGATCAGACTAGATATCAGGATTCCGGACTGGCAATAGGTGTGAGCCATGAACTTCTGTGACTAAGATAATCCACCTATACATTTAAGAGTACCATTTATATAGCTAATCTTATGTTATAAAGTAATATTAATCTATTGATATCTATCATATAAATAATAAACCGAGATACATCATGAGAGATAATATTCTACCAATTGTTAATGTATTTGATAATATTCTACCAATTGTTAATGTATTTGATAATATTAATACCATTAATGTATTTGATAATATTAATACCATTAATGTATTTGATAATATTAATACCATTTATGTATTTGATAATATACAATACAGCCTAAAATAGAACTAAGAATGAGTATTCTCATGGTTTCAGACCTACAGGTCAAATAGCTGCTCTTAACGGGTAATCTTTAATTGAGTTATACAAGGGGATTCGAATGCGATAATGTACCTCGTAACGTTATAGGATCTCCTGTAACATATTCGATAATGCAGATACGAATAAATCTGTTCCAGTTATGGATTTATTGGCTACAATAGGTCAAGAAATACATCTAATAGAAGTGTACAGAAAAGCGTAACTATGAATAGCATTAGATCTATAGTACTGAAAGAATCTTAAGGTACTTGTAAGAATGATTTACAAAAATTAAACCCACCAGGATTGAAATTATTTAACTTCATGTTAAGTAAAAGTTATGTTTAATAGCCTATGACAAGATGAAACCATTTATGATGTCCCCGCTATTAATCATATACATTAGATAAAAAACAAAGAAAGTAAAATAATCCGCTGAGTCTTTATCCCTGCTTTGTAAGATATACAATTTTTATTTAAGTGGTTAGGAAAAACGGATAGCCAGCGAATCGCTGATAGCAAAAAGCAACTACGGAGACTAAAAGAGAATTTATAAAAAAATTGTAAAAAGCCAACACCACTTTCATTGGTTGATACACGTTAAAATAACATACAATTGAAAGGGATAGCGCCCTAAGTATATATTTAAGCGCAAACGAGGATCAATGGTAATAGTAATATAGAAAAGATATATTTAGTAAATAACATGAACAGAGTGTGGAGGAAGAATATCTCCTTTACTTACGAACTTTAGATGGATTAGTGATATTAGTATTGAAAACTTATTTATAAATGATACAAAAAAACATACAGATGGTATCACATGAAGGAGATAATTTAGTTGAAGATTTGAGATCTGTATTTACACCAGTTAAATGTAATGAAATAGATAATGGACGGAAGTCAACAAAACTAGTCTCCATTGTCATTTATTTCAACACAACTTGATAAGCGTCACTGAAAATTTATCATACCAACCCACATACAACCATTCTACTAGACCTGTAAGTAAAAGATCAGCAGTAAAACGTCCAAAACTGCATTAATCCGCTTTACTTTGATCGCTTTACTACCACGATTCTAACCAAAAGACATTTAAAGTACTTGCGATGCATCAGCACAAATTGATCCTGCGGGCCTAAAAGAATTGTTGGTGCTGTTAAACATGCAATGCTAGTGAAAGACAATAAGCAAAATGACAGTTGCATCTATACGAATTAGAATTCATAGAAAGCCCTGCATTTTGCGGAATAAATCATCAGCTTTCATCGTAAAGTTGCCTGTGATTTGTTTTTGAAGGTTCAAACAATTTATTGCCACAAGGTGGGCAAGTGGTATTATAAATTGGTTTAAGTGTACTTGAGATTAGATTGTGAAGATGCGATTTATGCTATTTATGCATTTAGTGCTCGATAGGGCTTGCTATTTGTAGGCCAGAATTCAGGATAAATATAGACCAGTATACATAAGAATTTTGGCCAGAATTCAGGATAAATATAGACCAGTATACATAAGAATTTTGGCCAGAATTCAGGATAAATATAGACCAGTATACATAAGAATTTTGGCCAGAATTCAGGATAAATATAGACCAGTATACATAAGAATTCTGGGGCCAGAATTTTGGGGCCGGATATTTATCCTCCATTTTTCAAACAATCGGAGAAAGGAAATTATCCGGTCCAATTCCATAATTGCCATGGCTATCTTAAATTCTATCTCAATATTAATCTTTAAGTATTTAATTATAAGGCGATAAAGTATATCTAATACAAGCTATTATACCTTTAGATCAGTGTCTTGATGTCTGGATGATTAGATATTGTGTTGGATATTAATACATAAAAGAAAAGACTGACAAGAAAGTGGGCTAATAGTAAGAAAGAAGAAATTCTAATTACGAACAAATTATAAGTATTCTAGAAAAAGTACAAAATATTGGGAATTGATGTGCTATTACGGATGAAATTTAGATTTTAATAAAAACTTGGATTCAAAATAACAAATGTATCACTCTATCAAAAAATAACAAATGTATCGCTCTATCAAAAAATAACAAATGTATCGCTCTATCAAAAAAAAAAATGTATCACTCCATCGTAAGTATGAACCTTTAAAGCATGCTCATGCTTATTGGGCCGGTTTTCTTCATTTACATACCAGATGTTCATCTTAAATATGAATCAATTGATTATCATGAATGGGTATTCTATATTCCTGGGCTTAGCTATCAGTAAAGTATTGTATGTTATGTTTTATAGGGTGGTACACCACATTACTTTACCGTCTTTAATTTCCACAATTATTTGATTTTTATATATAAATTTTTTCAATAGTTTATTTGACAGATCCTTACCAAAAATCAGGAAACGTCGATAAAGTACAGCATCTCCTCCAGCTGCTACTTCATAAAACCAGTGTTAAAGTAGAGTAAAGCTAGTTTTTCTGCCTTAGACTTCAAAGAATCACTCATCATACGGCTGGCCAATTCTTCCTGCTGACTTCATCGATTTACTTATGTTCTTCTCATGGGTAATATTTAAAATCTAATTCCCAGTCGTGATGAGCTTACGACGGAGCCTTGGAGAGAAACTCTGGGTGTATATGCAGTCCGCCCGGTGTCTCTATAGCCTCCATCTTCTGTACGCAATCCAACGACCTCTACATCTCTAAGCTGTTCTATTATGTTATATCGAAGTAGTGGTAAATACGGGGCTGTTGAAAAGACCACAAAATAAACAGTGCAGAGGATGGATAACATAAGTCATATGCTAGATATGTACCAGATGGTATTAAGTAAGAGATATCTTCAGATCAGATAATAGAGATTGCTAAGATCAAGAGAGTCTATATTCTTATGACAGATACAGCAAGAAACGATTTTAGCTCGGAATCTATATACCAAAATTTATTGAAAAATAGATTTCTGAATTGTACTGTCCTACCCAAGACTGCATAGGGGGCCCGGTTTAATGTCACAATACACGATATTAGGCATATTTATGCTGGGGTCCTCCATCTTGAAGAGTGGCCCTTGATTATATGGTTTTTCCTATCCTTACCTATCCACAGTGTATATTACCTATAATTAAGCAATGAATATACATGGTTAGATATGTCACTATATCTACTTACAACTTTGAATAAGCTTCAAATGAATTCAGATATTTTACTTAAATTACTAAGTATATTAAGATTATCTTCTGGCTTCTAAATAATTGAGATCAAATGATAAAGCATTTACTTCAACAATCTGCATTTAGTTGCTATTCTTTTCTCTTCTATTTCCTTGTAGTGCTTATTCGAATGGTATTTGAGTGACAGCAACCTATAGAAAGCAAAAGCAATAGAGCATACAATGGATACTATAGTCTTGATATTATAGACAAGACTGGAAGATGATATACAACTGATTTATTAGGCTGAGCATACAGAGAATGGCAGAATTTATTACTCGGTTGAAGAAAATCTAGAGTTACCATGGGGAAATATGTGGACTTGGGTGAACTCATAATCCTAAGGAATTGACATGCAGTAATCTACTGGTAATTTGAGAATTCAGTAATCTGGTAATTTGGCAATCCAGTAATCTGGTAATTTGGCAATCCAGTAATCTGGTAATTTGGCAATCCAGTAATCTGGTAATTTGGCAATCCAGTAATCTGGTAATTTGGCAATCCAGTAATCTGGTAATTTGGCAATCCAGTAATCTGGTAATTTGGCAATCCAGTAATCTGGTAATTTGGCAATCCAGTAATCTGGTAATTTGGCAATCCAGTAATCTGGTAATTTGGCAATCCAGTAATCTGGTAATTTGGCAATCCAGTAATCTGGTAATTTGGCAATCCAGTAATCTGGTAATTTGGCAATCCAGTAATCTGGTAATTTGGCAATCCAGTAATCTGGTAATTTGGCAATCCAGTAATCTGGTAATTTGGCAATCCAGTAATCTGGTAATTTGGCAATCCAGTAATCTGGTAATTTGGCAATCCAGTAATCTGGTAATTTGGCAATCCAGTAATCTGGTAATTTGGCAATCCAGTAATCTGGTAATTTGGCAATCCAGTAATCTGGTAATTTGGCAATCCAGTAATCTGGTAATTTGGCAATCCAGTAATCTGGTAATTTGACAATCCAGTAATCTGGTAATTTGGCAATCCAGTAATCTGGTAATTTGACAATCCAGTAATCTGGTAATTTGAGAATCCCAAACGATGCTAAAAAGGTACTCATGCCTTCCATAGCTGAACTGCTAGATTTAGATCTTCTATAAAAGAACCAGGTACGTTAGTGACCTCTAATTCTTCCGTTAACAATTATCTTGATATTTATGTTAATTCGGTTTTGACAATATGGACGCCATTATAAATATGGACGACATATAAATATCTAGATATAAACCGTAATCATTTATCATTAACGGGTATAGTGACTTAAGCCCGCGTTTATATGAATATTGTCGTGGTCTGCTTCTCTCAGTGCATCTCGTTAAGAGGCACTGTATGACAACCGTCACCTACTTTAGAAGCAATTCACTCTTATTCTAACAATGCCGAGCATTAACATTGACAGTATATATTTATGATAGTCCTATGACGTATTCAGAATCGAATCGTATTATTCCAATTGAATTTTAAGAAGGAAAACAGTATATTCCAATTGAATTTTAAGAAGGAAAACTGTATATTCCAATTGAATTTTAAGAAGGAAAACAGTATGTTCCAATTGAATTTTAAGAAGGAAAACAGTATATTCCAATTACTTGAATTTTAAGAAGGAAAACTGTATATTCCAATTACTTGAATTTTAAGAAGGAAAACTGTATATTCCAATTGAATTTTAAGAAGGAAAACTGTATGTTCCAATTGAATTTTAAGAAGGAAAACAGTATATTCCAATTGAATTTTAAGAAGGAAAACAGTATATTCCAATTACTTGATTCATTTCGCTACTATATAGAAGCACCACGCGCCGTAGCACGAACTCGTCGCAACAGCTCCAAAGTGAGCTGCAGTAATGTAGTGGGGCAGATTTGTTGCTAGTGGAAAGTAATCCTTATAGAAGTTGTTGCACTCGTAGGAATAACTCGTAGGATAATACCGGGCCGCAAATCTTCACATAAGATGAGTCCGTCTGATTACTCTATGAACATATTGATGAATTTCTGCACCTTGTCATGTTTGAAAGACACGGTGCCAGCGTTACTGTACGGCGTATACCGAATCAGGCCGGAATACTTGCCGACGGCTCAAAAATGCCCTCAAGATAGAGGTATGTTCTGATGTATGCGTGTTCTGACGTATGCTTGTTCTGATGTATGCTTGTTCTGACGTATACTTGTTCTGATGTATGCGTGTTCGGCTGCAAATTGTATGCTTGTTCGGCTGCAAATTGTATGCTTGTTTGGCTGCAAATTGTATGCTTGTTTGGCTGCGAATAAAACGAGATGTGTGCTTGCAGCCGATGCAGGCAGCGCTCGATACGCGGAATACCTACTACTCTGATGAAATTGACAATACCAATGACTCCCACTCGGTGGAGTCTACCAATACTATTTGAGGACTAGTGTTTGCGGATCACACTGTTCGAGATGACCACAATGTGCCTTACTGAAACGAACCGCGTCATTGAATGTAAATTCTGATTGATCAGAGCAAAGCTCGATAGTTCTCGGGTTTTCAATGGGAATCTGCGAGCAAAGCTCGATAGTTCTCCAGTGGTTCAATGGGTAAAAATGGTTATGGTATATCACACAATGCACTTTGCCGGGTCAATTCCATCAGATAAGATACGTAACTCCGAGTAACACGCACTTTCTCGCTTGGCTGTTTTGGAAACTACCAGTCAACAATGTTTGCAGTTGGCGTTGCAGCTCATCATGTGTCGGCAGAAATAATTCTGTTGGAGAAGGAGGCATTGGTGAATTTATAGGATTTTCAACTTGGGAAGTTGTGAACACCAATTACTGAGAGAAACCCAATGTGGCCAGCTCCTTAGATCTAATACCAACAGTTATGAGATTTTCACCTCCTTAGATCTAATACCAACAGTTATGAGATTTTCACCTCCTCAAATCTAATACCAACAGTTATGAGATTTTCACCTCCTCAAATCTAATACCAACAGTTATGAGATTTTCACGATAGTTTATGGCCACACTATTATTTCACAATCATGTGATTTGCATTGTCCACAACTCTTTAGTACTACTCGATAAATTGATAATGGGCGAGTGAAAATGATAATAGGAAATACTTGACGAAAATTGTCTTAAACGTCACTCGGTGGATCTCGGAGATACAGGTGGGTTGCTTCGTCACTACTCGCCATAATAAGAAGCGCTCTATCAAACTCAGAAGGTCGGATCCAAAGGGCACTCGTCGGGCACTGGCAGTGTGCAGATATTGATGGATCTGAGTTGCAGTGTGCATGTCTTGATAGGTCCATGAAGAGAGAAGATATAGCTATATCACGAAGGTTATATACGGACTGATTATATAGATCACCTTATTCATCGAGGCAAAAAGATTGCAGCACCACAATTTCACACATGGTCTCCCACTGCATTACTCACTGTGGCCCTAAGTGGCTTGACTAACGTTGATCGGACGGGAAACAGTATTTTCCACTTGGTATGGCCGCAACCGGAATGTTAGGAAACGAAACCAGAGTTACTATATTACTTACCTGGTAACTATGGATTGAGCTAAATATGGATGGTGCGGGTAACCCCATAACAGATGTACTGGCTCGCGAGATGCACACCACACACATCTGCAGGAAACACCTGATAAAACACGCCATACGCACCCAAGAGGAATACGCGTATCCAGGACGGCATAATTAGGCGGACAGCCTAATCCCGTAGAACAACTATATAAGAACGGTAATATTCCACTATAAGGAATCTGGGAACAGGATCTTTATAGTTACCTTGAGTATTCGAATATACAACTAACTACTTTTTAAAAAGACCCAAAGAAATATTACCGGTTCTAACAGATGGTAGCGCAGCATACTTCGATCCGAAGACCTAGCAACTGAGACTCCCTCCCCGCCCCCTATGATTATCCAGCTCCTAGCGGCAACGGCGAAGGACCGTATGCTTAGCTCTCCGTCTCAAACCCCGAGTGGTTCCGGGTAGGACCCTACAAATTCAAATGTTAGAACTGGTGATATTCCCAAGTGTCTTTTGGTCCATGACTGGTCGGGACGACCTAGTCTAAACGGAGGAGGATGTTAGGAAACGAATCTAGGAAGGACGTACCGAGATGCAAGGTATGTGGGCAGGTATGACCTGCACATAGTATAGATCTGAAACAAGATTTGTGCAGGATCCCGCAATAGGGATATTATATAAGGAGCTGAGTTTCCCACAGGATGTGGCCCGCGAGGGAGTTTCTCAGCTCTGCCTAGGTAACACAATACACGTACTGGCTAATACAGAGTGTAATAGAACAGACTCGAAGAGCATAGCTATAAGAATAGCATGCACAGAGTCCTGTTTCTAACACGGAAGTAGAAAACGAAACCAGAGCTAGTGTATTTCTGACTTAGTAACTATGGATTGAGCTAAAGTGGATGGTGCGGATACTCCAGAACAGATAATGCACACAACACACAACTGCATTATGTGAAGCCAAGCCTGTGCATCAGGAACTGTACCACCATGGTACACACCAGAACTGTACCACTATGGTACTCCAGATGTCCAGCCATCCGCAACTAAGAGGAATATGCGTATCTAAGACGGCATATCAGGCGTACGGCCTAATCCCGTAGAGATAAGAACGGTCATATTCCACTATATAAATCTGGGAACAGCATCTTTATAGTTACTGAGTATCGAATATACAACTAGCTACTTTTGAAAAGACCCAAGGAATATAACCAGTTCTAACAGTAAGTAGAAGAGGTGTGTGGAAGATCAGAGTGTAATAAAGGCCTCGATTCTCAAGATCCGAAGCTATCTGAGCGCCGAAGCCACGGTGCAGGACTCACGACCAGAGAGGCCATAGGTATCAAGTTTGAGCGCCCAGGCCCATCCCTTTCCTTCTTTTCACTCTGACAGTGTCAGCGTGGAAGGGCTGCAAACCACCAGCCGAGCTTCAGCCGCACATTCGCAAGCCGGACAAAAGTGCACGTGCAATTGACGAATCCACGAGACTTGTAGAGCCAAGAAGACCGCCGAGGCTGTTTTCATACGGCGACCGTCCGCATGGCTGCTCCTGTCTGCCGGCCTATTCCCAGGGTCGTGTATATACAATGGTGTGAGCTCTTGTGACCAGTTCGATTACTGGTATACCTTATGTACGGTAATGTTAACGGTGGGAATCTTATTGGGCGTTTCTGGAATCGTATAGTAAACCAAGCCCCTGAAAGTAATGGTCCACTAAAAGGGCATCAATACAGATTCTTGCAACAAGTTTGAGTCGTTCCGTTTCTCCTAGTTATATCTGATTTTAAATTCTAGAGTATAAGTGAAGAATTTCTAAAGTATTCAGAATTTTTCACATTGAATAACATATGACGTCCTAATTGAAATGAAACTTGTATTTAAATTGTGTATAGCCCGATTAGTAAATGAGCATTTCCATTACGTATTGTAAAAACTTGTTGAATATCTGACTACTTAATTATATTCAATATAAAATTTACATTATTTAATCTTATATCTCAATATTTTCTTAAATAAACTAAGTATAATAATCATAACTTATAGAAGCTCTGCTTATACCTACTGTTCTTAGTAGATGATAAGTACTAAAATAGTTAATATCTATTCCATCTACAGTTTCATCATCTGCTCCTTTAGTCATATGCACAAGACTACACCAACTGTCCGAGTTACTCATCGGTCGACCTCAAGGTATACCAGAGTCTCAGACGAACTTTTCGATGAACGAAATCTTTTAACGAAATCTTTAACGAAATCTTTAACGAAATCTTTTAACGAAATTTTTAACGAAATTTTTAACGAAATCTTTTAACGAAATTTTTAACGAAATTTTTAACGAAATCTTTTAACGAAATTTTTAACGAAATCTTTTAACGAAATTTTTAACGAAATTTTTAACGAAATCTTTTAACGAAATTTTTAACGAAATCTTCTTTCCTTGGAAACGTGAATGTGGATCCTCAGTTGAAAATAGTAGCATATACTCCCATACTCGGAAGAGTATGCTTACGCTGTCTGGAAACTGATCAGTAGCTAGTCCCGAAGATTCATGAAAGCGTAGTTCTCTCGACAATCCCAGCAGCATTGCGTTGAAAGTAGAGTTCATCAATCATCAACTTCAAGTCCAAAATAACGATACAAGACTTATACTAATTCATTTCACTCTCTGGAATAAATAGTAAAGGGCCCAAAGACTCTGAAGTAAGACGGAAAGAACCTTGAATCTTTGAAACTCACCCAATCAAGAAGCATAAGAACAGTGCATTGTGCACTTCACATTCCCGGTTTCCCACCTGCAAAGTGCGACAAAATTATGGTAAAGTGGGCCAAATGAACCCGATTTGTCCACGGCGCATTGCCGGCCGGGAATCCAAGAAATCCAGGAAAAGCTTGGGTTGGGATGGCTTTGGCTTTGCAGTGGTACATCCTTCTTTCTGCAGGAAGCCGCCATGGCCAGTGGTATATGCAGGTGACATTATCGGAGCTATGGACAGAATTTATGACAGGATTTATGACAGGATTTATGACAGGATTTATGACAGATTTATGACAGGATTTATGACAGGATTTATGACAGGATTTATGACAGAATTTATGACAGGATTTGTGACAGGATTTATGACACTATCTGAGCTCATCTGCAGGAGACTGCAGCCTCTTGCCATGACGCACTACACAAGCAAAGATCGATGGGACACTTCCGTGACGACAACTTAGAGCCTGTGTAACTCGAGCAATGAGTAGATTATGGCTTTCAAAGTCTTTGTCTTAGATTCTGACCGCTTTCTATAAAAGTATAACTGAATATGACGTAATTTAACTGGATCTAATTGATCCTTTAACAAACCGCCCTGGTAAACTGTCTATTCTATAAACATAGAACAGTTTGGGTAAAACTATCATCTGACCTGAGTGCTTTCGTAAACAACCTGTATGAATGATCAGAAGGTATACATAGGAAACTCTGAGTTCTTGGAACTCTATTGGACCTGAGTTATCTGAGTTCTCGAATCTGAGTTCTTGAATCTGAGTTCTCGAATCTGAGTTCGTGAATCTGAGTTCTTGAATCTGAGTTCCTGAATCTGAGTTCTTGAATCTGAGTTCTTGAATCTGAGTTCCTGAATCTGAGTTCTTGAATCTGAGTTCTTGAATCTGATCATGAATATATAAACTAATCCAAGTTATTGAAGAAAAAGAGAAGAGATATCACACTAGATAGCAATAGTAATTCATAAAAGCCATGGTTTACTATGTACTATCTTTGCTGTTGGATCGTTGACAGATGCAATTCACGCCGTTGTCTTGTGAGTAAATGGCGAGTTCATCTTACCTATAACTGCATTGCCAAGGTCCGAGCTTGGTGCACGATGAACGTATCGAGAAATAGCTCGCGACGGCCTGACGGGGCCCTTTTGTAGGCTTCTTGCTGCAGCACCGGACCAAGCTACCAAATGCTAGAAAGTGATCAACTTTATCTCCAGAACGAGGTGTAGTCGAAACTGCATCATTTTATCTCCAGAACGAGGTTTAGTCTTGCATCGCGAGCCGTGGTCATTGAGTGAGCATGACATCTCGTTGCAGACTTAGCAAAGCTGCCCAGCTCCTGAAACATCCGTTGTCCAGTGGTAAGACTTCTATGGCGATGAGTGGCTGGGACTGGGACTGGGCTTACTCTACTGCTATGAGCAGATCTCCAGCTATTGGGTTCCGAAAGAGAGCTCGAGATCTGGCACGGCGAACTGCGACACTCCAAGACTCCATGACTCTTCGGCGACAGCGATGAGGAGCTTTTGCTCAAATCTTTGACGAACCGGCGAAGAGTCGGCGAGTGTAGCTTTGCACTCTGATCGGCTCGCTCCTGATGTGCAGATAATCCTGCGAAAATGGATAACACACCCACGCCCACGGCAGATAATAGATATCCTTTATGTAGTCAATATAAAAAACAGATAGTAATAATAGATAGTATTATAAACAAAGTAATATATAAAGAAAGTATTATATAAAGAAAGTATTATATAAACAGATAGTGGTGATATAAACAAAGTATTATATAAACAGATAGTGGTGATATAAAGAAAGTATTATATTCACCTTTATCTTTATTTATTAAATATTCAATTGTATTTGGAAATAATTATAAATAACAATATCTTGCATATTTACTTATTATATAAGATTTAGGTAATATAAAATGAAATAGATCTTAAACCACCTGCAACATTGAAAGTTGCGGGCTTAATCATAAATGTATTTATTATACTATAATCTTCTATTAAATACTTATATATTTTTGATATAATATAGAGATGACGCAAGACATGGTTATTAGTACATTTTATGGGATATATAAAGAAGCCTAAACAATTAAACTTAATCCACCGCTACATTATGGCAAAAAATGTACGTGTACATTTTTATTAGGTGAAATATAACTTGTACTAATTTATGGTTCATTAGATATACCTAAATAAGAAATCACTTATAACTCAATATATTCTTGTATGTCTTTTTATTCTTCTAATTTTATCTTTGGAGATATATGATATAAAAAAGTAATAAAAAGAGTAATTATAAAAAGTAATAAAAAGAGTGATTATAAAAAAGTAATAAAGAGTAATTATAAAAAGTAATAAAAAGAGTAATTATAAAAAAGTAATAAAAAAGTAATAAAAAGAGTAATAAAAAGAGTAATTATATAACAAAGAGTACTTATCTCCATGCGACCCCGCAAAGACCCCGGACAGTCTATTCTGACTCTCCTTCACGGCAGCTCTCTCGTGGCGCTAGTCACAAGCCCTGGGCACAAGTATGCTTCAATGTGGTTCTTGAGCCAGCTAGCATTGTTGTCAAAGTACTCGAAGCATCCAGTGCATCTCCCGCCCAGCATGTTTCTTTGGTAGGACTTTGTGCGGGGAGGGTAGACAAAGTGAAGTGCTTTCATGTGAGTGGTGTATGTATCTTTCCTGGAGAAGCCGCCATTCGGGTGGCATTTGCTGGCCATCTCCGTGCCAACGGTATCGCTGTTGATGTTGAAAAAAGGGCACACGAATGGCTTGGAATTGGTGTGTTTTTTCATGTGTCTTGTGAGGTAGGACCTGACTTTGAAGCATGCGTTGCAGTCGGTGCAAGCAAACCTGCCTTTGTTCTCGAGCTCTGGGTACCCCGCCTCAGTAGGGTTCATCTCGGATGAGTCAGCCACGTTCTCCAGAGGCTCGCATTTGATTCGTTTGGATGGAAGAGGATTCTCCAGCGTTTCCTCTTGGATAGCGAGAACTGCGGCGGATCTCTTTCTCTGTTGCGGTTCGAGCATTCCAGGCCTTTCTGGTTGCACAGAGCGGCTGGGGAAGACCAACTCCAAAGGCGGGTCAAAGGAGCCGAGCGATGATCCATAAGACAGACAATCATTGAAGGGCTGGGGTCTGAATTCGGTAAAGGCAGGGTTGGTATTGAAACCGTAAGCATTTATAGAGAAATGTGATTGACCGGATGCAAAACCGGTCGAAACGAAACTGTTCAAGCACTGAGACTTGTTATAGAAAGCGTGGTTGTGGTGGAAATCTTGGTCGTCCTTCCTGTGAAAAGACTGGGGGGAGTCTGTATTGTCGTGAGAGGAAAGGAAGTGTCTGTGAGCTAGACCCGGGCCAGAGTCAGGCATCGGGTGAAACGCCCCAGAAGCGTTCTTGTCTCCATTGGGGATCTGAATAGGGTTGTAACGCTGGATGTCGGGAGGCTGGTACGAGTCGAATACCTCCACCTGGCCGTTTTCGGCATTTAAAGAAAGCTCGGAATCATCTGCAGCGCAGGCCTTGGCAAAGCCCCGAAGAGTGTTGCTGAAGTCCACGAGCGTTTCCGTTCTCACAGCGGGGAAGAGCGTACTCTTGATGCGGGCGTCCGGGCTCAAGAAGGAGCTGAGGAAGGACGCCACAGAAAACCTTACGCGGAGTTGGCTAAAGGTATTTCTGTTTTCAATAGATGCGAGGGAAGATAAGACAGTCATGTTGACTTCAAAATGTTAGAGACGAGATTGAAAAAGCTATGAATAACCTAGACCAAGAGCCAGTTGGTTGTCATAGATGGGGCAGTGTAAAATGAGAATGGAGCAGAAGTAATTATAGAAAATAGAATATAACAGATAGTAGTATGAAAAGAGAGTGATATAAATAGAGAGTGATATAAATAGATAGTATATAAATAGATAGTATTAATAATACGTAAATAGATAGTGGTTAAATATCAAGGTAGTAATATAAAAGATAGTATATAGTATTAATAATACGTAAATAGATCGTGGTTAAATATATAAGTATCAAAGCCCGGAGATAAGTGAATAAGGTAGGTATCAAAGCCCGGAGATACTGAATAAGGTATAAATGAACCTTTAAGTAACTAAACCACTCGCAACATCCATGAGGAAAAGAAGAAATGAAATAACGAAGGGAGGTGATCCAAGCGGAGTATCCATGCCATTGGCCAATGCCACCGACAAATCGGGCGATCTTTATTAGAAAGTAAGTACATGAAATAGAAGGTTTATTAAAAAGTAAGTACATGAAATAGAAGGGTTTATTATTAGAAAGTAAGTACATGAAATAGAAGGGTTCTTTATCATTGTACATGATTCAAAAAAGAAGGGTTCTTTATTATTGTACATGATTCAAAATAGTATGATAAGTTTGGCTAAAGAAAATTAGGTAATATCAAAATAAATGTTAGTTGGTAAGAAATATATGAGTAAGAGGATCAGCTCAAATACAAAAGATGACTATCCATAGAATGAACTTAGTTCACGACTTATATGTTCACGACTCAAGCACAAGATGCTTGCAATAGCCATTAAGTAGATGCCTAGGTGGAGCTGCATAAAGTGTATTAATAACTTTTCAAACCTCGTTTCAAATAAAGCCAACTTCTGAATTGTTTCCAAATAGTCATATTATTCTAGATAGTCATATTATTCTAAACAGTCATATTGTCTATTTATTCTAAACAGTCATATTGCTTCTGAATAGTCATATTATTCCAAAAAGTCCTATTTATTCTGAATAGTCATATTATTCTCAATAGTCATATTGTCTATTATTTCTAAATAGTCATATCGTTTCTAAACAGTCATATACTTTTCTAAATAGTCATATTGTTTCTGAATAGTCATATTGTCTACTGTTTCCAAATAGTCATAATGTTTCTGAATAGTCATATTTATTCTAAATAGTCCTATTATTCTAAATATCATATTATTCTAAATATCATATTATTCTAAATAGTCATATTATTCTAAATAGTCCTATTATTCTAAATAGTCATATTATTCTAAATATCATATTATTCTAAATATCATATTATTCTAAATAGTCATATTATTCTAAATATCATATTATTCTAAATAGTCATATTATTCTCAATAGTCATATCTAATTATAAATGACTGGAAAAGCAATTAATAATATTGCTGCTGGAAAATGTGGTGCCTGCACACAAGAACCACCCTTCAAGCAATTCACTAGCAGCGAGCTTCGTGAATACAGTGGGGGTAATGCCGTTTCGGGGATAGTTGAGGTTGTTGAAAATAGACAGCTCAACTGCATCACGCTGGAAAACAGAGAATGTCTGCGGCGTTTGGGCTCGTCGACAGTCGGACCTGTATTAGAGACCTCGGTTTTCCTGTATTAGAGAGCCCGGTGTTCCTGTATTAGAGACCTCGGTTTTCCTGTATCAGAGACCTCGGTTTTCCTGTATTAGAGAGCCCGGTGTTCCTGTATCAGTAAGAGCGTACGGAAATAAAGCCGTGAGCAGTCACTAACTTATGCCCACTAGTGTATCGGCTTACTGTTTCCGTATACTAGCAGTTCTGGCAGTGTCCATAACCTTAGCTTTCCGTGACGTTATTGGATATTGACGTATTAATTGTTTTTAATTGTTTAATTGTTTGATTGTTCAATTTTCATTAATTGACATATAGCTGGTATTACATGATAGTTTGTCTACATCTTCTTTATCTTATTAAGTATGATAATAAAGATCTTGTTATTAATAATATACATGGCAGCACAGGAATGTAGTAATAATTAGATTAGGCCTTCGTTGGTTGTATGTTTATGTGAATCATATACTATTCAACAATTCTGAAAAAAAATGTGTATCCAATATTTCCGCCTTTAGATATCTATAAATATATGGTATAGCAGGTAAAATGGGTAGGTGAAAAATCGACATTAAAGTCTGCCCTATGGAACCAACCTAGCTGAGTGACAAACTTGATACACAAGCATAAGATTATATTTCAAGTCGACGAATATACGTCCATTTCACATTTCTAATCGTATATCGTTCTTGAAAGGATGTCATATAAATTAATGTGTATATAAATTAATGTGTATATAAATTATAGTAAATAAGCAGCTAAGGTCTGATAAAACAACATACAATTGAAAAGGGACCCTAAATATATATTTTAAGCCCTAAATAACAATTTTAACGGAGGCTCAATAGTAATGAGATTAGAAATAATATTCAGTAGTAAATATAATTGAAGTGATCTAGTCAGAATGTTCATTCATTGCAATGTACGTAAATAGGCTTCTATTTTAGCAGAATGGGCACCCTATCACAGTAGGCAAGATGATGGAAAACATCTATGGATGATATTGTGCAGGCGAACTGTCAGACTACCACTTTGAGCTGGTCAGCTGACTGGCCGCGTGGCTATGGTATCTTTATATCAATTCTATACAAAGAAATACGAGATTTTAATATATGAATAATACAAATGAATTTGGGGTTTATTCTTTGCATACTCTGTATTTATCTTTTTGTTGTATTCTTTGAATACTCTGTATTTATCTTTTTGTTGTATTCTTTGAATACTCTGTATTTATCTTTTTGTTGTATTCTTTGTATACTCTGTATTCATCCGGAGCCAAGAAGATCATTTCCTCCAACGCCAGAGGTGTCATCGGTGTTGTTGCTAGTGGGGTAGAATCGACAAGCCATTGTTGAAGGCTGGTAGAGCTTTCCACAAGTACAAGGCCAAGAGACACTCGTGGCCAAGAACCAGAGGTGTGGCCATGAACCCAGTTGATCACCCTCACGGTGGTGGTACCATCAACATATTGGTGAGGCTTCTACTATCTCCAGAAACGCTGTTGTTGTATTTGTATATCTATCTTTTTGTTGTATTTGTATATCTATCTTTTTGTTGTATTTGTATATCTATCTTTTTGTTGTATTTGTATATTCTATCTTTTTGTTGTATTTGTATATCTATCTTTTTGTTGTATTTGTATATTCTATCTTTTTGTTGTATTCTTTTTGTTGTTAGTTGGTATACCATTTTATAAATAGATTAAATACTTTTCAAATTCGCTCAAGAAATAGTAATTATAACAAAAGGAATTATGACATCGTTCATTCTATTCTGAAATCTATTTACTTTAGATGTAGATTATTGACTTGGTCTCATGCAGAGACTGCAGACGCGCCCTGCGCTTGCTCTCCGCTACAAGTGCCCGGCGGCTTTCAGCGTCAGATAGTACCCCCATTGGTGCCTCCGCTCTATTATTCCTTTCTTGGCGCACTACTCTGTGGGCCTGCATACAACCCATCTACTTTGATCACGCCACAACCCATCTACTTTGATCACGCCACAACACTACGCATTGACGTATAAACAGTGGAGCTGCTGCTTCCTGCACATGGACCTCGAAGTCTTCCTGTTGCCTCTATACTTTCAGACCGTTGGCCTGCAGTGCTTGCTTTAAGCTTTATCTAGACCTTTTATTGCATATTATACATGTTGAGTCCTTTATTGTTTGGGTCAATTTGCCACTCTATTAACTTTTCCTGTTTCCCTATAGAAGGTTTTATTAGATACAGGAACGATCTTATTCCCATATTTCAAGGAGGTTCCGTTTTGGTTTATATGTGCGGCACGAATCTGTGTTGAAAGCTGTGCTGGGTCAGTGAGGAACTCAAAGGCGGTAGCTGAAGCCTGTGACAGGAGTGTCTGTGTGCAGGTCAATCCATCTACTACCATTCTTCAAGTACAGGAGATTTATCTTTGGTTCATTCTTTGTGTACAGGATCTTTCTTTATCTACAGGAATCATTCTCTAGGAATTCTCTTTATCCACAGAAGAGGCTCTTGGTTTATCGTTGATGCAGACTACGAAGAAGCTCCACCCGCGCTGAATAAGAGGCAGTCAAGACGCTGCGGCGGTGTGCGGGTTTACGCGCGGATGTACGGATGTACGGATATGGGATGTACGGGTTTTCTGTCTGGTGTACGGGTTTCTTTCTGGTGTACGGGTCGGTGCACGGGTCCGGGTCGAGCCTCTTCTTCACGCGACGCGCCCCCCTCCGCCGCCATGACTCTGTATGTGCAAGAGAAACTAGACCACACGCCGTGGGTGGAGAAGTACCGGCCCAAGAAACTCGATGACGTGGCCGCACAGGACCACGCTGTCAAGGTCCTCAAAAAAACCTTGCAATCCGCAAACCTCCCCCACATGCTCTTCTACGGCCCGCCAGGAACTGGCAAAACTTCCACGGTGTTGGCTTTGGCCAAGCAATTGTACGGCCCCTCGCTCTACAAGCTGCGGGTGTTGGAACTCAACGCTTCCGACGAAAGAGGCATTTCCATTGTCCGCCAGAAAATCAAAAAATTCGCCCGTTTGACCGTGTCCAACCCCTCTGCAGACGACTTGAAAAACTACCCCTGCCCGCCCTACAAAATCATCGTGCTCGACGAAGCCGACTCCATGACCAACGACGCCCAGGCTGCGTTGCGGCGTACCATGGAGGTGTACTCGGGGGTCACGCGGTTCTGCCTCATATGCAACTACATCACCAGAATCATCGACCCGTTGGCGCTGCGCTGCCTGAAGTTCCGCTTCAAGCTGCTCGATTCGGAAAGCGCGTTGGCGCGCTTGCGGCTGATTGCGGAGGTGGAGGCCGTGCAAGTGCTGTCGCCGCTGGTGTTCCTGCAGCTTATTGCCGTCAGCAACGGCGACTTGCGGAAGGCCATCACTTATTTGCAGTCTTGCGCCCGGCTCAGCGGCTCCATGGCCGCCGATGGCGGCGTGTCCTTGCCGATGGTGTGTGAAATAGCGGGCGTCGTGGACCTGCCGTTGATGGCCTCTGTGCAGGACTCCGTTGTCCGGGGCCGCTCCTCCGAAATCGTGGACTTGACCCGCCGGATCATTCTTCAGGGCTGGAGTGCGCAGCAGGTGGCGGACCAGCTCCACGACTTGTACATTCTCGACGATGCGCTCGATTCCGCCAAGAAAAACGCCATTGCCCTGGTGTTGTTTGACACCGACCGCCGCTTGAACAACGGCACCGATGAGCTCCTTCAGTTAATGAGTCTTTTGCTCTCTGTATCCGAGATTTTGAGGAGGGAATAGTGGGCCACATGGGGTACTCCCAGCGGCTGCGGGCTCCATTACAAGAGCCTGGACCCCACTACACGAGCCTGGACCCCATTACACGAGCCTGGACCCCATTACACGAGCCTGGACCCCATTACACGAGCCTGGACCCCATTACACGAGCCTGGACCCCATTACAGGCCCAAACCGGGGTCCAAGAGAAGCTGGCTTTCGAAAGGAATGTCGATAATGACAGACATCGAGAAAAGAGACTCCTAGTCGTACACTGACGATTCATGCTTACTATACACCGTGGCAGATGATCGTCACTAGCTGGAGTCTCCCTTGCAGTAAAGCCATTTCATGAACATTACAGTGGCAGACTCCCATCAAAGCCATCGAATTCTTACATTCACGGATAAACACCTGTCTAAGTCATCAATACACAGCATCCAGATAGTCACATGTAACTCCCAAACTTTCGTCGGTAGTCATCAGTCGTTGACTTTTGGCTCCAGTCCTGGATTCGAATCTGCTGAAATCAAACTGGAAACTTGTCCCCCAATCTTCCTTCGTTCTTTGGCATAAGACTTCTAATCATTTGGTTTGGCTGAAATTCCCATCAAATCCCTGGGGACGTGCAAATCCTGGCGGAAACTGGCCGCCTGGAGGCCCGTACCTCATCCATGGCGGAATCTCCACCTTACCCTGTGAATTTGTTCCTGCAGAATTCGAGCTGGGGCCTGGGAACTGGCCCACTGGTGGCCGCATTCCGGGTGGATACATTACTGGAGGGAACATTCCTGGCGGAGGTGCTTGCATTCCCGGAGGAGGTCCCTGCATGTTCATATGTTGCTGGCCGGAATACGGGAAATACTGGCCGTTTGGATTCGGCCCACTTGGAGTTTGGCCGTTTGGATATTTTGGTCCTGTTCTCTCCTCCTTCTTTTCGCCATGTTTTCCAATGCCCTCTTCTTCCTCTCTCTTGCTGAGCAATGACATGAAAAAGGAGTCGTTGTTCGTGGGAGGCGCACCCATGCCGGGGAAGAATGGCATTCCCGGTTGCAGTAATCCAGGTGGAGGGCCGTTCCTGATCGTGCCATTTGGCCCTAAGTTTTGAGCGTTCACGCTTTGGCCATTCATGCTTTGGGGGAACTGCAGGGGGTGGATTCCCGGAGGAGGCCCTTGTCTCATCACAGGGGCTCCATTTATATTCTGCTCTTCGAGAGAGCGAGGGGCCGAATTTTGCGGCTCGTTCCGGAAAAAACGCAGAGATGAATCGACGGATGAGCCGGAATCTCCTTTCTGAGGCGTTGGGCGGTGAGACGCAGGGGCTTTAGCCCCCTGTGGTCCAGTGAGACCGTTGGGTGTTGGTCCGTTAGAGCCGAAGAAAGATGAGAATCTAGAGCTTTTGGCATCCGAAGACTTCACCGAGGGAGAAGAGACGGCTTGCGGCACTTCTTTCAGCTTCACGAAAGAAAAGAAGCTATCGACATCGTTGGAGGTCTGAACCTCATCCTCAAACTGCTCTCCGTGCTTTCTCTTTTCTTCTCTCCGCATTTCCTGCTTCCATCGCTCGAAGTCTTCCACGGTATTTCCCATAGAAAGGGACATGTCGCTGGTTGCACGAGGGTTGTCCCAATCCGGTGTATCCTCATCCGGGGTTTCACCCAAAAGCTGCGAGATTTTCTCCGACGACATGTCGTCAATTTCCGAGTGTTTCAAGAACCCCGCGGGTTTGCGTTCCCAATTGAGCTTGTCCGCCTGGCCTTGCAGATACTGCGCGTGGTTGTTGCGGCGGGACTTCTTTCCATGGCCAGATTTTGCCGCCGGTTCTTGGGAATTGCGGTGCTTGATGGCCCAAAATGCTGAACCTGGGATTTTCCGGGTGTCAAACTCGAGGACGCTAGGATCACGTCGCAATTCAAGCAACCGCTCGATGGAGTATATGTTGGTACGGCCGGCTTTGCGGCCGGGCACGAAATCGAACATGGAGCTGGGCGACGTGGACTCTGTTTTAACCTCAGGATCGGGTGTCACTTCTCGAGCAGCGTTTGCAATGGCCGAATCTAGCAACTTGGAAAGGGCGCTCCCGGGCTCCAAGCCGGGCTTGGAGGCCTTGTCCGGCGACGCAATTGACGCATCAGTAATTGCCGAATCGTTGAAAAAGTTCTGCATCCTCTGTAACGAGTCGGTGCTGTTCGAAGAAGGATTGTTCAGCAGGAGCTTGTATTCTGGTAAGTGATTCCAAGTTCTCGAATTGGAATCTCTGGCGGACAAAGCGGTTGGCGTTGTTTCAAACAAAGCGTATTTTGGAAGAGGAGGAATTAGTGTGAACTCAAATCAGTTCTGGGCGATTCGAGTGTTTGGTATGTCTCAGATATGTTTCAGGTTCGGTTCACTCTTGTTTCACGCGAAGTTCTGGGCTTTCGCTGGAAGGCACTCGACAAAAATTTGGACAATGGCACTGGGAGTGGGTGTGCAGCTCAGGTATACGCTGTTTGAAGCCGTGCCTGGTCGTTGGCTGGAGAAGAAGGTGAGTTGGCGTGAGGGGCGGAGGTGGTAGAAAAAAGCCAGCGTGCGCGGCACAAACCACGACGATAGGTGCGGCCTGCATACAAGACGCACGCTATCTACTCTAAGGACCCATTTGCAGTTGCTTGGCTCATTAATTTGGGTTCTGCTGTCCTTCTGCTGCTGAGTGTGTTGAGCGCTGATTGCAGTCCTGTAGATTGTCTTGACATGTAGCCCTGTAGATTGTCTTGAGTTTTGCATGTAGCCCTGTAGATTGTCTTTGCATGTAGCCCTGTAGATTGTCTTTGCATGTAGCCCTGTAGATTGGCTTGAGTTTTGCATGTAGCCCTGTAGATTGGCTTCCAGTCCATTGCCCACCCCCAAGCGATTCCGCTGTAAAAGACTCAAGCAAGCATCTAGGGTTGCCCCTTGGCTTTCCTCCCGAATTGATATCCCATTCACCGCCCTAGTTGCGCAAAAAAGGCAAGTTCAACTTCTTAATTTCCTGGCACATGACAAACCAATCGACGACCCGGAGATTGCCTCGGCCCTTTTCACGGACCCGCTCCTCCCACTTGAACAACTCATACATAAACCGCAAGTTCGGCTGGATAACGATGTTGAGCCGCCGAACCCGCACGTACAAGTACGCCTTTGGCAAGTTCAAGTCAAGCCGCCTCATAACCTCGGCTATCACCACCGTAGCAGACCTCGACACCCCCACACGGCAGTGTACCAAGATCCTCGCTTGTTCCCCGTTTTTTTGGTATTCATCTTCAATGTAGTCAAGAACCCGCGGAAGCGACCGGCTTAGCTCATCAATGCCGTCATCCTGGAGATTGTTTACCTTCATCACAGATGTTACCGTCAACTTCAGGGCTTTTTTTGGCACAATATCAATTAACTCAATATCGCCGCCAAGAAGTTTCTCTCGCGCTATCATGTTGTTTTCTTGGAATTTGTAGCCGGAGAGCCAGTCCAATTGCTCGCCCACGGAAATCACTTTCGTAATGCCAAGTTTGCTGAGAAGAACCGGGTTGTTTGCGTGCTTCAAAGAGCCCAAGTAAAGATACGGCAAAATACGCGAGGGAAGCGACCCTTCCACGTCCTCAACCCACTTGCGATCTGCCATGGCTTCTCGGGAACTCTCGTCCTCGTCGCTTTCTGAGTCCGAGCTTGAGTCTGAGTCGCTCGCAATATATCCCAACTTGAGCTTGCGTGGAATGCTCTTAATGCCTGCACATCCTGGCGAGTATAGAAGAATGTCGCTGATCTCTTGGTCAGAAATGGTTTCAAGCTTGGCCCAATCCACGGCACTTACTCCCAAGCGGCCTGGGCTATACCTCCGCAAAAGTATTTCGAGCTTTCGTAAAACCTGCACATCCGTGCTGAAGATATAGTAGGGCCTGCCGTACTCTAAGTGGAGCTTGAGCATTGCCACTTCCAACGGAATGTTCTCTGCATACATAATGTAGCAGAGCACCAAAAGCGACAGCTCGGTGTAGCCATCGGAGCAGTAGATCAACGACGCAAGACTGCCTTCAGCTACCGATGACAGGTATAGGTAAAGCAATTTGCACGAGTTCACTATACTCATGAGGTTTTCTTGCCTGCAGTCGCCAAGGCCCACGGAACCGGAAGATGGGAACTCCAAATGGTGCACGTCAGGAACCTCTGATGCTTTTCGGGAAGTGATGGTGTACTTGAAAAGCAATTCTGCTAGTAGGCTTTGGTTGGGGAATGACGCATCATTGTGGCAGTGGAAGAAAAGCTGCCAGTTGCTTCGTGGAGGGGGAAGTGACGACACCAACTTTGGGCCCCATGTGTTACTCTTGGTCAAGGACGATTTGTCAGGGTCGCAGTAGATGTGTCTCTGGCCGGAAGCACATATGTCAGGACTAAACTCGGCATACAAGTCCAGCGGGCCCTTCAACAAATGCACCATGATCTGATGATCCCATACGTTGCCCAGCCACACGTTAAGGTGAAGCCTCGTGGCTGCAGACATCTTAGTATTTTCCACCTTTTCTTTGACCTGAAAGTCCGCATCCCACGACAAGAATGTGTCGGACTTTAATAGAATCATGCTGTAAAGAAGCAATTGGGTCTTTTTGACTCCATCCTGGCTGGAGAAAATGGCAGAGCAGTCCCGCACTGTAAACACATCGGGATATTCCTCAAAATGAGACTTTTGCCAGTTCAAAACAAAAACGTTGAATTGGAGATTCAGTAAAGTCTGCTCATATTTCTCAAGAAGTTGTGCCACCCGCAAAAGACGCCCAATGGACTTGCAATTGCACGTTTCATGGTGTGGATCTGCACAATAAACCACGAAATCAGCACAACGGGCGATTTTGTTGACTTGAATGTGGAAGTTTCGGAGCGAGATGCCCCTTTCGGGGTCGGTGTCAAGAAATTTGGGCATGAATCCGGTGTTAAGCGAATCAGCCACGAGGGTGTCCACTAAGTCATCATCCTTCATACCTAGACTCTCTTTGAGGCTCTGCTGATGCTTTAAACTCATCACCAACCCTCTCATCTCCTCTACCACCTCCATCCTGGAATACTCCACCTTATGAAGAAGCTCCTCAACGCTCACAGTATTTCGAACCAAGCGGGGCATGCGTGGTTTAGCTGAGTTAGTTTCCACACACATAAGAAATCGAGCACCACCAGGTTTTTCGGTAAGGGAGCAATTCTTCGCTGACCGTGCAAAAAACGCCCTCTGGGCGAAATTCTCCGCATGAAGGCCGTGGAGCCAAGGAAACATCTGACCAGTTGGTGGGAGTGGCTTGTTGAAATACCAGTCAAAGACCTTGGAAAGTTCCGGCACAGAGATGTATCGTAGGTCGAGTCGTGCGTTTTCGATTGCCGGAAAATACGAAAAGATTCGAGACTCTTTTGCCAAAGGAGACAAGCTTTCTTTCCGCGGGTAAGCTAGCTCGACGGATTTCGATACGTAGCTTGGTCCTGCTCTCGCCCGGCTCGTGGGCGGTCTGGGAAGGTCAAACGTCACATGCGCCTTGTCGGTTAGGTTCCTTCTCGACAGATCCGACGCCTTGGAGGCCTTGATATCGAGTTTTTTCGTTTTGGTCAGAATGTCCTCGAATTCACTGACCACGGAGAGCCGTTCGGGGGTGGAGTCCGGCAGGTAAGCCGGTTCATTGGAGCTGGCCAACTCCTCTGCTGCATCATGATCGTCTGCGGTATTATTGAACGTTTTGAAACGAGCCCGGAACCTATCTCGTTCGAAAAAGGCGTCATTCGACGCAGAAGACGACCTCTTTGATTTGAATCGCGTCGGAAGGCTATTTCCCTCGAGCTCCGTGTCTGTTGAATTTTCGGGCCCCGAGGTTTCAGTGGTGCTTTTTCCAGGGTGTTCAGAAACGGCTGTGCTTTTTAAGACTTCGGAATCTGTTTCTTTCTTGTCGAATTTGAGATTTATTTCTCCTTTCTCAGATTCGAAATTTTTTTCCCTCTCAGATATTCCTCCTTTCTCAAATTCAAGGGCTGTCACTCTTTTCTCGAATTCCGAGTCAGTTTCTCCTTGTTCGGAATATTCGTCCTTGCGAATAAGAGGGTCACACTGCTTCAATATCTCACCCTGTGAAGAAGAAAAAGGGCTCTTCGCTCGTGCAAAGGGATGCTCTGTTCCTTGCTCCGGATTCTGCGGGCTCAGAGGAGCTGATTTTGACGACGCCATGATCATGAACCACGTGTATATGCCAAGTCACTCAATTGGGTGGGTCGATGAAGTAATCTGGGTATGAATCGCCAATTGGCTTGACAGTCCCGCTGGGCTGCGTTTCAAACACCTGCTTGAATATTTGATCCCACTGCCTGTATACTGCCAGCCTGACTGACACTTTCGGCACTGGTAAAAGTCAAACGGGTGAGGCTGATGGGGTGCCAGATAAGATAAGCAGAGAAAAGAGTGAGACTCTCGTCACGTGCGTGTCTGCACGCTGATACACCCGCACCTCCTCGCGGCTGCAAACACCCACCCCGCTTTTCCTTTCACGCCTTTCTGGCCCCTTGGGGTCCGCACCTTTGCCACGTTTCTTTGCATTCTGTCACGTGTCGTTTGAATTCAGTCACGTTTCTTTGAATTCTATCACGTTTCCTTGAATTCTGTCACGTTTCTTTCATTTCTGTCTTGTTTGTTTGCATCCTGTCACGTGTCATTTTCATTCTTCCACGTGTCGGTGATATTCCACCAGTCCCAATTGGGAAGTTTGCAAATCTCCTTGTGGAAATGTGAAACCAGAAAAGCGGGCATTGGTCTCGTGGACTCATTTAAGGGGCGCGAAGGGGGTTCAAAGTTGGCCTCTTTTTTCGGGGTGTGGCAATTTGGTGGCTGCAATTCCTCACGCGTATGCCCCTTTGCTTTTTGCTCTGAGCTCCTTGAACTTTCGTTTCTTCGGTTTTGTGCTTTGGTGGTTTTCGTGCTTTGGTGGTTTTCGTGTTTGATTTGCTTGTCCTTTCCTCGATTTGCTGGATTTTCCTGAATTCCTTGCTCATTCACCTGATCTGCTTTGTTCTGCTTATGACAGCTCTCGTGGGCTCACCCTTAAAGGGCCGAGGTTCAATCCTGCAGGCAAGGCAAGATTATTCTTACTCAAGATGTTTCATCTCATTGTGGCTGCCCCTGAATTTAAAACATCAAAATACGAAAGCAGCGGTTCTTTGCCAAAAGGGAACTCTCCAGACTGAACCTTCCTGGGTCGTAAGGTGCGCGGGGTCACGTGCGCGTACTTTAAAAGTCATCAAACATTCATCAAAGAAACCACCTGCTGAACACGCAACACCGCACTACCACACCACTAGAGATGAGCGACACTCCGGTGCCAGATGATTCTGTGATCATCGGCCAGTTGAACCAGGCCCGCGAATTGGGAAAATCCAACAAGGACATATTCCCCCAGGTCGTAAAGCAAATCCTCAACCTTTCCGGTAACCCTAACTTGGTCGTGCAACGATGGTGTGCAAAGTACTTGAAGGAGGCGTTCACTCAGGAAGATCTCTTGCCCGCCATCAAAATCGAGTTGGCTATTGATGCGCTCCCTCACCTCAAGGTTTTGGCCGACGTCAAGGATTTGGAGATTTTCAAGCATGTCATTGACGTGTGCATCGTTGTTTTCAAATTGACTTTCCGTTACGTGGCTGAAAATGACGGCAGTGGTGCCGCTGCTGTTTGGATGGGAGTCAAAGACATCAAAAATACTTTGGTGGCCAAATTCGATACTCAATTTCCCTTTGAGTCATCGTTCGATCGTGAACACGACAGTGTTCGCAATATCGAGTGCAAATTGGAGCTTCTCAAGTTCGTAATGGTGGTGATTGACTACCAGCTGCGATCCAGTTCCAACAAGTACTTCTCTATCAGCCGCGTGAATCCAAACCACAGTCTCATCAAGGGCCAGCTCATGGAAAGCGAGGCTAATGCGTTGTTGATGGTAGCTGTGAAGCCCTTGACCGATGATATACTCGTTTCCCCATTAGTGACCGCTACACTCAATCATTTGTCGATGTTGATCCGGAGAAAACGCCAGTACGCGGAGCGGCTTCTTCCGATCTTGGAGCGTTTTGATCCCTCATCGAAGCTTCAATCCAACTATGAATCTTTGGAATCGTTCAAGTTATCCAAAAAGTACACCGACCGTACTTTACGAGTGCTTCTAGGCTACATGACGAAATTACAGCTTATTCCGCCAAAATTCCAGATCTCGTCTTCCCGCAAGCTATCCGAATTGGTTGCCAAGGGCGATGAAATCCGGAAGAAGAACATCATCCAGCCTAGTGCAGAGGACTCGCAAATCCGCAAAAGAAAGTTCGAGGGATTCGAGAATCCACTGAAGAAATTAAAAACATTGGACTACAAAAACTTGTTCTGTTTGACTGACATCACCAGCGAAATCAACCAGTTCGATTTTTCCACAATTCCCCAGCACATTTTGGTGAACATGGCCATTTCTGCTTTGAAACGGGCACCAATTAACAAACTCTCCAAAGCTCTTGACGTGATAAGCGCACGTTATATTGATGCAGTCAAGGATACCAAGGCGAACGATGTAAAAGCTGCTGATCCTGCATCGAATGGTGTCAAGATGGAAGCCTCCAAAGGAGAGACGAATGAGGATGATGATGATGATGGCGCTAATTTTGATCCCGAAACCACGTATACGCTTCCTCCCCCAAAGTTGTTATCCTTTCAAGAGAAAAAAGAGCACATCAATCTCATTGTGAAAAACTTCTTCGAGCTCGCAAACAAGGGAGGCACGGCAGAGGAGCCAAGCACGGTCGGAAGTGATGGGTCAGTCAGTAAAGAGTTGACCAAAATTGCTATCAGCTCGTGGAAAGCCGATTCGTGGCTAATACTATTAACTCGTTTGGCCACCAGAGGAATGGTTACTGTTGACAATGTCAAAGATGGCAAGGAATACCCGAAGAACGAGCAATTGAGTGATTTGATCCGCAAAGCTTTGTTTGATTACTTTTTGGTGAATATTCACGAGCGCATCGATTTGGTCATTGAGTGGTTGAATGAGGAGTGGTACAATGAAAGAGTTGCCAACGAGCAAACAATCATAGACGAAGTGACCGAAAAGTGGAACGCCAAGTTTAAAGACGATCCTGAATCTGTGTCGGACTTGCAAGCGAGCATCGAAAAGGAAGTGGCCGAAACGGAGATTCCGACTCCTTTGTACAACAAATGGGGCCAACAAGTTTTGGATGCCATGATTCCGTTCTTGGAGCCCACAGACCGCAAGATCTTCCTCCGGTTACTAAGCGACTTGCCGTGGCTCAATCGGGAAATGGTGCAAGGAATCAAGTCACTTTGTGCGGACCCCGCCCGCTCTAAGCTCGGGTTCTTATCGCTCCAGTTCCTTATCATATATAGGCCTCCAGCCAAGACTGCGTGTATGGAGGTTTTGAAGGCTCTTAGTGAAGGGGAAGAAGAGGACTTGAAAGAAGAGGCCTCCAAGCTTTTGACGAAGTATTCGTGAAGATCTGATGCAAGGAATTGCTTACACCTGAGGCATAGATTGGATGTTTACAGTGTTTGACATATTATTCGCCCGACATCGGAAATCGGCCGATCTTAAAGCAAAAATTGGTCAATCTCAGAAAATGGGATTTCTTTGGGTCCAGGGCCAGTCTAAACACGCGGGAAGAGCGTTCGCTAGGGATTTTGAATGTTCTTAGATCCACGGTAAGGACTGATTCTCAGCATGCCGTTGTTGCCAGGCAACAAACGGCTATACAACATGCCACAAATACACCAGTACACCAGTACACCAGTACACCAGTACATCAGTACATCAGTACATCAGTACATCAGTACATCAGTACATCAGTACATCAGTACATCAGTCACCACACACCAGTACACCAGTACACCTAAACCTCCCCTATCTGCCCCGACAATGAGACCCAAAACGGCCAAGATGCGTGCCTGCATACAGCACGGCGGCGGCAGGGGAGGGTTATTTATAGAATAGCGGTTCAGCGAACCACACGGATACAAATGCACGGGGCCAAGCCGATGCACCCGCGGTCGGAGTGTGTTTCAGGTGAGTTTCAGAAGCGGTTCACGTGCGTTTCAGAAGCGTTTCAGGCATGTTTCAGGTGCGTGGCTGCTGCGTGGCAGGTGCGTGCTGCGCATCGATCTCCCGAGACACGCCCCGCGCAGATCTGCAAGGCAGCGCTCCCCCAGCCACCTCCCAAAGGCAATTGTTCGTCCTTGTTTCTTTCCCGCAACCTTGTTTCTATTCTGTTTCATTTCTGTTTCGTCTCTGTTTCATCTCTGTTTCATCTCTGTTTCAGCCTGAAACAACCCCTTCCTGGCCCCCGCCGCCACGCGCAAATCCACCCCCTTCTACTGTCGTTTCAGATCCGCCCAAAAGTGCAGGGCCTTTCATGACAACGGATACAACCCCGTTTCAATAGCTGCTCATCCAACCCCTCGTTCCCTGCCATGTTTGACACCGAAAAAAAAGGCGAAAGCCTAGATCAGTCCACGTTCGACATCGTCAAAGTCGACGCCTTCCACAACACCCGCTTTTGGACATTGATGTCGTATTTATGGGTGTGGGTGATTGTGGCGCTTACACTCGCCATTTTGGCGCTGGACACCTACACATGCGTGTCAATTTTGGTGTTTCACCGGTGGTCGTCGTCGGACTACGAAGTGTACGAGTACAAGATCGCCAAGTGGATTTTCACGGGGTGCATTCTCTTCCGGTTTCTCCTTTTGGCGTACCAGATCTCGTGGGGAATCCACATCTACCGGACTCGGAACATTGCTCTTGCGTACCTCAACAACTACAGCCGGCTTTTTTACGCCGTGCGCAGCTACAACTACCAGTGCCTCTTCCATGAGATCGACCACGAGGGCTTTTTCCAGTGGGCGTGTTTCTTCATCTACTTCCAGTTGGACGATGCGCTCCAGATCCTTGTGGCGGATTTGCCTCGTCAGGTGATCAATTTCATGACGCTCCGCTACTACGCCACCGGCGGCGAGTTGAACAACGACATCTTGGCCAATATCCGCTCCATTGCTGATACGAACTTGCGGCTCTCGATCATTCTCTCGGTGCAGTTGCTCTCGATAGCCATTTTCCTCTTCTTTTTCTTTTCTTTTGTCACGGCGGTGTTGCTCTTTATTCCCATCAAGGTCAAGGTCTCCAACAAGGGCTACAAGTCGTTCAAGGCCTACTGCTACAGAGCCGTCAACGACAAGGTGCGGTTCTTGGTGCGGAGAAACCACAAGCCCAAGAGCCAGATTTTGCATGAGGGTTTGATGAACTTGTCGGAGGTCCAGGCCAACCCATTGTTGGCGTCGTCGTCGACGTTTGACGTGCGGACCGAGAACCTCTACGAGCACCGGAATCCGTTTTCCTCCAATCCTATGGACAGATACGATAATCCCGTGAACCCATTTGCAAATCCGTTTCCGAAAGGCAGACTCGGCTACTCCGCGTCGAATATCAGTCTCACCGACTTATCCGTGGCGGAAACAGACAATCCATTCGAGAGCAGTTCTCGAAACAAGTTCATGGAGAATGCCGGCGACGACCTGCCGTCCTTGGCGGAGTTTCCGAAATCAGCATCGAATCCGATCGCCAGCTTCAGCAATCCCCATCGGTACGTGCCTATTGTGCCGCCGGGTCGAACACAGACAACTGATTCGTTGAACAGCCGCCGGGAAATGAGCTCGCACATATACAGCGAAGACTTGAACAAGTCGTTTAGAAGAGGCCATTTGGACGTGAATCTGGCGGGCTCCAGAAGCAATTCATCTGTGGATCTACTCGATCCTTCCGGAAAGGGGCGCTCGTCGTCGGACTCGTTAGACTTTGGCAACAGAGCCGAAGCGGACGAGAAGGCAGGCGAAGAGTTGGCAGCAACTGAGTATCCGGCTCCGTACCCTGTTCGGGGAGTTTCAACATACATGGAAGATGGCGCCTCTACCGAGTGGGGCCACTATGGAAGGAACGGTCAACATAAATGAACATGTTAGGATGCAAAGCATTCGGTGCTAGGGCAAAGCATTCAGTGCTAGGACAAAGCATTCAGTGCTAGGACAAAGCATTCAGTGAGGGCATTCAGTGCTAGGGCATTCAGTGCTAGGGCATTCAGTGCTAGGGCAAAGCATTCAAGGCTATCGATTGAAACAGTTATATACAGATGCCATGTGCCACGAAGGCACTTCGAAACTCCAGGTAGACCATTCCTACTTCTCCGACTGCACTGACTTGAAGGCTAGAGGCTGTGGAGTTCGCTAGACCGATCCTCACAGCGACTTGGAGCCATACTCCTTCTTCAACTTGGCCAACTCCTCGTCGGAGATAGGAGGAATAGGGATATCGGAGAACTCGTCTTTACTGAGAACATTCCACGTGTACATATACACCCCGACTGGGGCAGCAGTGACAAGGAAGAATGCAAAGAAGTTCTTCCAAAAAAACGGCTTTCTCACCCGGTACAACGCAGGCGTCATTTGAAATGTCTCGGGGTTTCTGTAGCGGTTGTGGCCCTTTCTGAATGTTAGTATGCTTAAAACACAGATGTTATGCCACTTAGCAAGGGCTTTAAATCACCAAATATTCTGCCACTTAGCAAGAGCTTAACCCGCCCCTCTGACTTGAGTGAAGGTTTTTGGAGCAGTAGATGCTTCTCTTTTCTCCAGTGTACCCGCCTATCGTGGTCTCAGGGGCGCTGGCAACAATCAAAATACCACCCTTTCAAGCGGCTTCCTTGACCATTTCCAAAAAGCCCGTGGCGGTCCTCATTACCAGCACAATAGCGGAATCGGGTGTACATACGGGGCTCCGATAACAGGCATTTTGCGGGCAAAGCAGGAATTAATCTCGCTCGATATAGAAGGGTCGTGCGCGACCCAAAACCCGCCATTGCCGATTCCCCGTCCCGAAATCCAGCTGCATGGAAACCACCCGCCCGACCCGCCGGTCGGAAAATGCCGGGAGAAGCCCAAAGAGCATAGCACGAGGAGTTCGGGTCTCGTGCACGTGCGCTAAGCACGTGGCTTGGTCACGTGCAGATATCATGGAGCGCCCGCGATAAGTGAACCGACGTGGCAAGGAGCGAGCCACAGATGGAGAAACAACCTCTTCTTGCACGTCCTGCTTCCAGCAGCCGGCGTTTCGGATGTCTTTCAGGCGTGTGCCTCCCGAAAAGTATCCCCTCAATTGCCTCTCTCGTGAAGCCCCCCGCATCCTCCGGCAAGTGGAAATCGTGGGACGAGCATTTGGACGACGAACCCTTGGCCCCTTTGCCGTACCCAGCCAGCGTGCAGTCGTCCATGTCTGCTGCCAGCAAGCTCCGTCGCCTCCGAGAGCTCATGCGAGACCACAAGATCGCCGTCTATATCATACCCAGCGAAGACGAGCACCAGTCCGAATACACCGCCTTGGCCGACAAGCGGCGGGAGTTCATAAGTGGATTCACCGGAAGCGCCGGGATCTGTGTGGTGACTTTGGCAGACTCCGACTTAAGGGGTGAGGCTGCGTTGTCCACGGATGGACGGTATTTTTTGCAGGCCGAGAAGGAGCTCGACGGCAGCCAGTGGCGACTCCTTAAACAGGGGGTGGCGGGGTATGCCACGTGGCGCGAATTCGCCATTGACGCGGCCCTCAAAAGTGAGGTGTCGCTGAGAATAGCATGCGATCCTCGGCTTATCAGCTTGGGCATGGGCGAGTTCTTTGAGGCGGCGCTGGTGGTGCACAGGTTTGCCTTCGAGCCGCTTGCCACCAATCTAGTGGACGTTGTGTGGGGAGCCGAGAAACCGGGCCGGTCCGCCGAGCCCGTGTATGCGCTCGGGGCGGAGTATGGGGGCGAAAGCTGCAATTCGAAGCTCGAGAGGGTCCGCGCGTGTGTGCAGGACGCAGGTGCAACCCACCTTGTGTGCACGGCTTTGGACGAGATCGGCTGGTTGTTGAACCTACGTGCGGACACGGACATTCCGTTCTCGCCGTTCTTCTTTGCATATGTCATTGTGGCGAAGGACAGCGTGGTGTTGTATGCAGACGCCGGCAAATTGAGCGGCGTGGCCGAGCACTTGCGGCAAATCGACCGCTTGCAAGTCAAGGAGTACACGGAGTTCTACTCCGACTTGGCGAAACTCCAGGCGACAGTGGAATGTCCGGATTTGCGCCTTGTGCTACCCGATAAAGAAGCATGCAACTACGCGTTGGTATCGTCGATCCCCATGTCTTTTGCCAAGCGGCAGGTTATCTACCGGTCCATCGTTTCGGTCATGAAACTCGTCAAGAACGACACGGAGTTGTTCAACGCCGAAGTTGCGCAGTCCAAGGACTCGCTTGCCTTTATGGTTTTCACCGCGTGGTTGGAGCACCAGCTTTTGGAGAAGCAGCGGAAGGTGACAGAGTACGAAGCGGCGCAGAAGATCTACCAGATTCGGTGCCGGCTTCCACACTTCAAGGGACTTTCGTACGAGACCATTTCGTCCACAGGTCCCAATGCGGCAATCATCCACTACGCCCCTAGCAGGGAACAGAGCGCCGAGATTGACGTCACTGCGCCATACCTCTTGGACTCTGGGGCGCACTACTTGGAGGGCACCACGGACATTACGCGGACATATAAATTCGGGCCCGAAGGGTTGCGTGACGCAGACAAGAAGCACTACACGTTGGTGTTGAAGGGACATTTGGCCGTGGCCATGGCCCGGTTTCCTGCAGGGTCCAAAGCCACAGGCACGATTCTTGATTCATATGCAAGACAGCCGCTCTGGAACGAGGGCTTGGACTTCAACCACGGCACCGGCCACGGGGTTGGTGCTTTCGGAAATGTGCATGAGGGGCCACTTTATATTCTGACGACTGCAGGTGGCGCAAGCACCGAGGACTACTTCAAGGAGGGCTGCATCGTCACCGACGAGCCTGGGTTTTACATTGATGGCGAGTGTGGATTCCGAGTGGAGAGCGAGCTCCAGGTGGTGCGAGCCAAGGGGAAGACACGCGCAAACGGCGATTACTTGGCGTTCAAGTACTTGACGAAGGTTCCGTTCTGCAAGCGGCTCATTGACCTGCAGTACTTGAGTTCGGTCGAGGTCAAGTGGATAAACGAGTACCACCGAGAGATCAGGCAAGAGTTCGGGCCGAAATTGCTCCGCATGGGCGAGAGAAGGGCGCATTCCTGGCTAATGAAGGAGACCACGAAGATCTGAGCATGAAATGTTCATTTTGTTATTTGGGTTTTTGAATGCAAACCAGTATTTGACGCAGATGAGTATTTCGTTCTTTTATGCATACCTACACACTCCCATACTCTCCCCGCCATAATCTTAAATCCAGCATACTGTTCTTTCCCCCACCCCACACCGTTTGTGTTTCTTTAATTATCATATGTTCATTTGTCTCAATTATAGGGTTTTTCTCATACGCTTGTCTCATACGTTTTTCTCATACGCTTGTCTCATACGCTTGTCTCATACGCTTGTCTCATACGCTTGTCTCTTTATTCACGCTCTCTTTTGGAATCCACGGCGGGCCGCGTGCACTACAAAGCTTCAGCGGCGGCAGGCAGCCACACTGCGGGCCACGCCTCAACCCACAGCGTCCCCACCACGCACGTGCACACGGCCACAGCCACATGCAATTGCAGGCTCCACAACCACACCATATTGGTATATAACAGACGAGCGACTCCAACAAGGAGGCAGATTAATTCTGAATAAGGTAAGATTCTTAGGTAAGAAGATTCTTAGGTAAGAGATTCTTAATAGAAGAGATTCTTAATAGAAGAGATTCTTAATAGAAGAGATTCTTAAGAAGGTAAGATTCTTAATAGAAGAAGAATCTTAATAGAAGAAGAATCTTAATAGAAGAGATTCTTAATAAGGGAAGATTCTTAATAGAAGAGATTCTTAAGAAGGTAAGATTCTTAATAGAAGAAGATTCTTAATAGAAGAAGATTTTTAATAAGGTAAGAAGATTTTTAATAAGGTAAGAAGATTCTTAGGTAAGAAGATTCTTAATAGAAGAGATTCTTAATAAGGTGAGATTCTTAATAGAAGAAGATCCTTAATAGAAGAAGATCCTTAATAAGGTAAGATTCTTAATAAGGTAAGATTCTTAATAGAAGAAGATTCTTAATAGAAGAGATTCTTAATAGAAGAGATTCTTAAGAAGGTAAGATTCTTAATAGAAGAAGAATCTTAATAGAAGAAGATCCTTAATAGAAGAGATTCTTAATAAGGGAAGATTCTTAATAGAAGAAGATCCTTAATAGAAGAGATTCTTAATAGAAGAAGATCCTTAATAAGGGAAGAAGTTCCTAATAGAAGATCCTAATAGATCAAGCTCAATCACATTCCGAAGTTCAAATTCAGTGGAGTTCTCATCAGAACAAATTAAACCATCCACAGTGCTTCCGCTCGGCTCCCGAATCGAAGCCCTCATTCTGGCCGCGACCACGCCTTCGCGGTGACGAAGTGCTGACTCAGATCTCCGTTTCGCACCCAGCACCCATCATTCGGTACTTGAGCACGCATATCTCGGCACAGTCCATGTTGCGTTTTCTGAATATCGAGCACTGGCGGCTCGACGGCTGGGCGGCCAATGCGGAGTCGCTCAACCGCTTCTTACCACGGGCGTACGAGAAACGCTCACTCTACATTTGCGGCTTCACGCAGGATGAGTGCACCCGCCTGTTGACCCAGGGCCCAGTGTGCGTATTGAGTGGCATTGAGCGTGGAAGTAAGATGACTTGTTTGTAATTGGCACCCGGCGATTTTCATGCCCGCTTTAATCTTGTGCACATTAGTTGAGCCAATAGGTACTTCATCAGCAGCTGGTCTTGCGTCGTTGAATTCGACATCACAATGACCTTCAGTCGTTTTCCTGAAATCGATCCAAAAAACTTCGGCACTCTGCAATAAACTGCAACTGCAACCCTGCAGGAACTGCCCGTAGTGTCATTTAATTAACCGGTTTATACAGCAATTATTCAAGCCCTATAGCCTAATTCGTCTTCTTTGACGTGGGGCCAACATTATCGTCACTGGTGCGAACACCTTCTTTAGTTTGACCTTTTCCATTAGATAAGCCTCTTTAGTTTGACCTTTTCCATTAGATAAGCCTCTTTTCTTGACCTTTTCCATTAGATAAGCCTCTTTTCTTTACCTTTTTCATTAGATAAGCCTCTTTTCTTTACCTTTTCCATTAGATAAGCCTCTTTTCTTGACCTTTTCCATTAGATAAGCCTCTTTTCTTTACCTTTCCTAGTAGATAAGCCTCTTTTCTTATCAGGCGAATTGCTATTCTCATCTCCTACTTTGCTAGGGTTGTTCCAAAGCAGTTGAAGCCTTGATGTCACCATTCTGTATAATCCATACAATATTAACAGTATCCTTGAAACTTTCTTTTCGTTTAAACATGTAGATATAAATTTCTTTTCAGAATATTATCATTTCTCTACTATTCCTGGTAAATCATAATGGTCCAATTTTGAACCTAATTTGAGTAATTATGTACCGCATCTAGGCACCAAATTCTCACTTGTTGTTGACTTTGACCACGGATAACGCCCATGTGAGGAAAAGGAGCCAATCCCCATAATAAAATGGGCCAGTGGGAAATCTACAAACTATTGGAACTATAGAGGTAGCGGCTCCTGAAGGATTGATAGCCAGGGCTTGGGTGTGGAAATTGAATCGTGCGCGTAAGCGAGTGTGATCTCAAAGGCCGGGTGCACTTTTCGAGGGGACTGATCTATTACTACACCGTTAATGACTATTCTTTCGCCAATCTGCATGTGCGTTCGTGTCTGATTGGCTCCAAACACTACTAAGACAGACTGCTCGGTATTCTAAGTGGGGTCTGCCAGGCAGTGCCGTATTGTCTCTATAGTAATTGAACTTAGTACGGGAGGAACCGTTCATTCGGATAATTGGTATATGGCTTTGTTTGAGAAAGCATTGGGCCGAAGCTATCTGCCGGATTATGGCTGAACGTCTCCAAGTCAGAATCCATGCTGGAAGTGATGATATTGTTTTTGGTATTTTTAAGCTACGCTATACGCCATATAGTGAACGAGGCCCAGGAGGAATTCTTGGGTGCACAAATTGTTTTTAAGAGTTTGATCCGTATACGACTTAGAGGGAACGTGGTATTGTAAGTGGTAGAGTAGCCTTGTTGTTACGATCCACTGGGGTTCCTTGTTTGAAGATTCCCCTTAGATCTTGAGCCAGGCGAAGCCTGGCAAGTGGTACTGCTGCATTCCGCCAGGCGAAGCCGGGCAGGTAGTCACTGTTTCATTCAGCCTGGGCTGGAAGTGGTCATTGGGGTAGCTACTCCTGGGCTGGAAGTGGTCTTTGGGATAGCTACTCCTGGGCTGGAAGTGGTCTTTGGGATAGCTACTCCTGGACTGGAGTCCCTGGGCTGAGTACTGCCTCAGACCTTTATTCAATCTAATTAAAATTCTGAATAAATTAAAAATTCTTCACTTTCAATGAACTTTTATCTCACTACAAAAGTTAAAACCTGAATATAATCTATTTTCATAAATATGACCACAGCAACACCATCCGAACTCGTCGGCGACTTTACGCACAACAGACATGATGGACTCTGGAGGCACCAAGTCGTGGGAGGCCTGGGCTGCGGCGGCCATCACTTGCGTGACATCTCTGGCGTGGAGTCAAGTACTTCAAGAAATACGAGTAAAGCCCCAAAACAGTCAACTTGCGAGTTCCCACCATTCTCGAAATGAGGTTCATGAACAAAATCTTAAGTTGTATCTGTTGGAGCTCTTGTGTTGCCGTCGAAAGCTGCTTGGCGAAGCCTTGTGGGTCTCTGAGAAGATGGATGGCCGAGAAGTCAAGTACGTGGCGGATACTTTTGGCCCGTTCTTCTTGTTCACTGGTTTCACGGCCTGGTCGATCTTCTTTTGTCTCTTTTTAGACCTCTTGTTCCTGTTGGCCTTGTGCTTTAAAGCGTTCATGTCAAGGGACTCATCATCTGACAGCTCTTCCTCCAATGCTTCGTTTCTTTCCTTGTCTGCACCCAGGAAGAACTTCTTTCCTTGTCTGCACCCAGGAAAAACGGGCCCCGGCGACTGCAATCTTGATGTCTGGATGTAATGCTGCCTGGGTCATAATTTCCACGGTTCGGGTATCGTCCCAGATTCCTCGTCTCCACAACTCTGGTCAACTTTGTGGCCCAGAATGGCTGAGTCGATCTTCTCCAAAAGAGTGAAGAGAAGAGCCTGCGTGGATCTGTTGTGACTGGGACTCCAAGAAGATATGCTCGAGGGTCTCTTACCTATATGGTATAAAACACACACATATTAATGTATCATCAATGGAGATATATTTCTTGTGGTATCTTTTAATAAAAATAATATAGCTATTGCATAAAATACCCTAACATGTAATTTATTATAAAATACCCTAACATGTAATTAATTATAAAATACCTTAACATGTAATTAATTATAAAATACCCTAACATGTAATTTATTATAAAATACCCTAACATGTAATTTATTATAAAATACCTTAACATGTAATTTATTATAAAATACCCTAACATGTAATTTATTATATAATGAGCTGTACTACGAATAAAAATCAATCATAGAACTTTGAACGTGCTTTCGTGGCCCTGTGGCCATTGCCATTGGTTGAACAATAATGTCATTCAAAGGAAGATACCACATCCTCCGCCGTTGACGACTGGTCCACCAAGAAAGCTAAGCAGTAAGTATATCTGCCGGTGTTAGCTCAATGAATATTATCTAGCAGATGATTTTATACTGGTCAACGGCGGTCTTACTGTGAGGATCCGAAGAAATTCATGTGCCTTGATAAGTCAATCCTCTTATAAAAGGCAAGCTAGGATGCCTGTACCTGTTTACACATGCGTAAATCAAAGATAGTTATTTCAAATCTTACATCCTTATTGAATTACCTGTATCGAAGGTAATTTATGGTTTGATAAAGTTGAAATTTATCTCCGCCCGCTCTCAGAGAGCAGAGAATCTATTTCTATTTTGTTCTTTGCTTATTAATAGGATTAGTTCAAGATTATGTTTAAATGGTGAATATGAATTAAAGTATACAAGTGATGTATCTGATCCTAATTGACCACTTTGTAACATATCATAGATATGACTAAATGATTATTTGATTATCATATAGTTTACACTGGTTGTTATTATCCCGTTTATGAATAGGGTGATAGATATAGTATGATTTGTTATTTTTACTAAAGTAAAGATTTTCATTAGTAAAGCGAAGATAATAGATATTAACAGTTAAATATAGTCATTCTTTTATAAATTTAATATTTTGATTAGTATTCTTTATAGAATATCAGTATTAATTACATATGATTAATACCAAGTTGTACACAGCCATTACCATTTTTCCAGTATCTTCCCGAAGTACGAATTAGCTGCAACTACAGCGTGCTTGGCGACTCTCCAGAGAAGATAACAATAGCGAAGTTGGCCGTCTTGGCTATGAGGAACTCGCTCAGGCGTGGAGAATCTTGGAAATGATGTGAAGACGGTCAACCTTGGCGATTTGACTGAGATAGGAAGGATATTCCCCTGAAAAGAGCAATTGGCCAGTTTTGGGGAAACACCCGTTGGGTCATTGTGGTTTCAACAGTTGGAGAACCTAAGTGGAGTAAAGGGACATATAAAGAATTCGGGATTACCTGAAATCTGAAAGGATGGAGGTAACGGAGCATTCGTAGTGGACTAGTACTTTATGTTTAATGAAGGGATGCAGAGATTACGGTTCTAAGGACTCTATTCCTACGGGGTTTTATTAATATTCTTATTCTTAATCCTATGTATTTATATGAAATATAACATATAAATATGACTAGTAGTCATTTATTAACTAGATAAAGTAAATATATTAATGATGATCATAGTCAATTCATTACAGATATAATTTTAAACTTATAGGGGTTATATAAAGATAAGATGTATATTAGTTTAGCCGGGGGAGATAAATAAAGTATATGTTTAAATATTATCTCAGGAGTGTTTGCCGGCAGAATGCTTGCACTACTTCTTTTTACCTTTTTCCTGTTTATTCCTCCATAATGCTGTTGGATTTGGTGTTGATTCTCTATACCACCCACCAGTTAGTCATGCATTTGATTTCATCTTCATACTTTTCTTATTTTGTTTATGCCAAATTTGTTTCCATTCTTTAAATCTGGGTATATAGATTAGTTTCTAACTTCTCTCTTTGTGACATACCCGATTTCAGAAATTCCGTGAGTTTTGATGTTAAGGCCTCCTGGCTTTCTTTACATGTGTGAAGCCCAAGCTATTGATAATCATAAATGATGAAAGTAGAAAAGGTATACTAGAACATTTGTTACTAAGTAAAATAATCAACCCGTACATCCCTAAGTTGCGGAGACAGAATGTGTTTATCTTTATATAATATCTCGCTAATGTTTACTTGATATTGTTGATATTTACCATATAATAAGATAATCTTAAAAAAATAAGCAAAGAATAGAAACAGATCGATTGAGTCTCTGAGTAGCAAAACTTTAAATATCACTGCTGCTTTATAAATTATGATTCTACTATAAAAAAGAGAATAGTACATAATTACTAATAGAGAATATAATATATACCAGCTCAAGCAGACTTTGCAAAGAAGGTTCCTCAAAAAGTAAAACCTTCAAATGACATAAGATTTACCAGTTTACATATTTAATTATTACCTTATAATTACTTAAGATTAGACTACACCATCAACCTTATTTTTGTGTATTTATGTTACCTTATAAGTACTTAAGATTAGACTACACCATCAACCTTATTTTTATGTATTTATGTTGTTGATACTTCTTTACGTTATCTCATATTCATGCCATTTCGGAACTTTAAAATTCCCCTCTAACAATTAGTCCTTCTTCAGAGACCCCAACGATTATCTTTCTACTATTTTTTTGGTTTCTAATTGCAATCTTCAAATGGCTACATATATTAAAATCCAAGTAGTCAATATTTCTGTCATTTATAGATATTTTGGCTTGGTATAATTGGAACATTTCACTTATCCTTCCATATCCATTTGCCTCTCTGCACATGCTGCGGGCTAGCATATCTTATATGATTGATGTATGGATCATAATTGGAAAACCCATTTTATGAATACCTAGTAAATAGATATTTGGGAAGATTTGGGATTGACTATATGTGGAAAGCATATAGCAACGGACTCGTAGTAATTAAGTTATATAACGAACAGATAAAATAATTCATCTCTAGACCATTTAACGACTTTATCGTTTTATAAACATATGAAGGTTCATGATCCCCAGAGTATTAGCATTTTGTCTTGATCCCGACATTTGGGCGTTTTCGAGAGTTCTCTGTCCAAAGCTCCATCGCTAGGCATATGCGAAGCAAAGTAGTGGGTGAAGAGAGAGATTCTTGTCGCAGACGGCTCGTCTCAATTTGTCAAAAACCACCTTAGAGTCCCCAGTCGTCCAGAGGGTTTTGCTTTTTTCTTGGTGTCTCGTGATACATATGCACCACGTAGTCCCAATCAATAGAGTCAATATGCTGAACAAACTCCAGAGAAGTCCATCCTTCGACTTGCTGGAATGCTAGCTTTCAAAGAGCATTTCAGGGCTGGGGGAAACTAGTCCATTTAGCTGTCCCGGTTGGATTTGAAGCAGAATTGGCTTTCGAAATTTTAACCTTGATGGCGTCTTATTTGGGGACTTTAGAATTGGCTGCGCAGTCCGTTGGCTCTACTGTTGCATCCTTAAGTTATCAAGTTCCATTTGCCATCGGAATTGCCTCCTCGACCAGAATCGCAAATTACTTGAGCGGGTCTTGACGAACCAGCCAAACGTTCAACTAGAGTGGCTATAGTTTTTGGATTGGGCGTTTCTATCTTCAGCTTTGGCTTTATTTTTGTTCCAAGATCAATGAGAAAAGCTATTTAATCTATTCGTATTGGATTCAGCGACAAATTACATCAACGATCTGGTCGGGGTGAATCGACTTGTTCTATGTACAAGTGTCGGCTTGGTGATCGAAGCCCAAGATTTCGATATGGATCACGTGAGGCATGATTGAATACTACAATACTGGCAGATCTGGTTATACTACAATACTGGCAGATCTGGTTTATACTCTAATACTGGCAGATCTGGTTATACTCTAATACTGGCAGATCTGGTTATACTCTAATACTGGCAGATCTAGTTATACTTGAATGGCGGCATTGGCGTACGTGAACATCGTGAATGCAAGAATCGGACCCACCTCTCCGCATGGCTCCGTAGAACGGGGTTCGAGATGGACGGGGCGCTCAATAATGGTTCAATCTCCACAACGTCACCTTGCCCACGTCATTGGCAATGGCCAACATCTGCGAGTTGCACGAAAAACTCATATCCGTGACACGCCCCAAAGGCGTGCCGCTGGTGGGCCAGTTGGAGAACACGGTGGCCAGCGGCATGTGCACCAAGCGGAACGCATCCTTCTTCTCCCGGGAGGCCATGGCCAACACCTGGCCGTCGTGCGAGAAGCAGAGCCCGGTGACGGGCGTCACCAAGTTGCCGATTTCCTTCACAAGCTTCGGGCCAACATCTCCCGCCCGCTCGACATTGACATCTCCCGCCCGCTCGACATTTTTATCTCCCGCCCGCTCGACATTTTTATCTCCCGCCCGCTCGACATTCACATCTCCCAGCCGCTCAAACACATTCACCACGCCCGACTGCGTCCCCACTGCAAGCCACTTGTCGCCGCCTCCCATGGCGATCTTCGTCACGCGCACGGCGCCCACATCCGCCCACTTGCGCAACACCCGCCCCGTCTGCACCTCAAACTCCGAGAACTCCCCCGCCTCGCTGCAAACCACAAGCACCGTCTCGTCCGCGGTAAACGCAAAGTCCGCCACCGCGCCGTCCACCCGGAACCCGCGCACCAACTGCGCCGTCACTCCGTTCAACACATTCACCCAGCCGTCCTCCCCCTTGAACGCAACGTACAGGCCCTGCGGCGAGCAGCTGAATGCCTCGTATGTGCGCTGGTGCACGTCCTGGCCGTACATCCGCGACACCTTCTCCACGGACCCCGTCCGCATGTCCCAGAGGTGCATGTGCCGTCTCCGCCCACCGGCGTACACCAAGCTGGACCCCGGCCGGAGCGAAAACTGGCACATGGCAATGGGCGTCTCGCGGAAATGCACCGACAGCACAAAGTCGTTTTTCTTGCCGTCGATGTGGTACACTCGAAGCGTGCGGTCTCCTCCGCCCGTCACCAACAACGCACTCTGAGGGTGGAACCGCACCGCCTGCACGCCGGACTTGGACCGCCGCGCCACGTTGGCGTCCTTGAGCCGCATGATGCTGATGCGGTTCGCCGGAAGCGTTTTGCTGCCGGTCTTGACGAACGTTTGCGTCTTCTCGAGAATGCTCAGGAGCTGCGACGCATTGGTGCCCACCCGCCGGTCCTCCTCGTCCTCGGACCCGCTGTCGGAGTCGCTGGCGTCGTGGCGCCGGCTCTTTTTGGCGGCCCGGAACTCGTCCGGCCGCTCCCACCGCTCCACCCACTCGGGCCGCGGGTATATTTTCTCGTACTGCGCCCGGAGCCGCGCCACGTAGTCCACGCCGTTGACCGTGGCTTCGGCCTGCGTCTTGCGGAGCCGCGACGTCTTGGAAGACTTCAAGTTGATGGCGTTTTTCTCGTCGTCCAGGTCCGCCCACGCGGCTAGTAGCGGGCGGGCGGCGTCGGCGGCGTCGCCGGCTTCGGCGCCGGCTTCGTGGATGTCCATGGCGTCGTCGCCGGCCTCGTCGATGAAGAAAAGGTCCTCGGGGTCCAGCGCCGACTGCATGTCGTGGTCAGCGTCGGAGTCCGAGTAGTCGTAGAGGTTCTCGATTTTGCGGAGATTGGCCTCGAACCCGGACCGGTCGCCGAAAACGAGCTTCTCGAGCTGCAACTCCTCTTCGTCCTTGTACTCTGTGTCCATGGCCGTGGTGTACTGCGTGAGTGCTCGTTTCGTGATGAGTTTTTCCGTGATGAGCGCCCTGCATACACCTGCTACTTACACGGCCGCGCGCGGGTGCCGGCACGGCTAGGCCTTCTTCAACTCGCTCAAAAACGAGACGTAGTACTTCTTGAACGCCTTGCCGTCCATCTCCACCAACTGCGTGCAGAAGTCGTTGGCCATGCCTTGCGCTAAGCCCATGTTCGACAAGTAGCTCCCCACGAAGTTGGCGAACTCCTGCGCGCTCAGACACTGCTGGTAGGTCTTGAGCACGCTGGAGAGCTCCTGGGCCACGTTGCGGATCTGCGCATCGCTGATGTCGAAGTCGGGGTTCTGGAACGGGCCTTCGAAGCAGATCTTCATTGCGCTGTCCATCAAGTACTCATCGATGCCGTCCACGGGCCCCACGGTGCCCGCAAACTTGTCCTTTGCGTCCGAGAGCTTGCCGTTTTTGCACCCAAGCACGCTGATCACGTTGCTCAACTGCACGATGGCCGCTTTGGTGGTGCTGGGGTCGCCCAAGTCAAACGAGTACTCCACGATGGCGTTCAAGATGCTGGGGAACATGGCCTTGTTGGTCTCGGTCAAGAGCAACGAGAACTGGTTGTTGATCACGAGGATGCTGATGAACGCCAACAACGCCCGCTTCAACGCGTACTTTTCCCGCACCAAGTCGGGGTAGTTCTCGTCCTCCAACTGCAACACGTCCTGGATCTTGCGCACCATGGGCGTCAAGAGGTCGTTTAGAAGCTGGAAAATGGCCGCGTTGTTCTTGAACAAGTGCACCATTTGCCCGATGAACCCGGCAAAGTCGCCCAACTCCAGGATCTTGAGGTTGGGCGACGCCAATATCAACGACACCAACTTGCTGAGATGAACTGAGCTCTGCACCTCCAAGATGGGAACCAACCGGGCAAACGCAAACCGTGCAGCGTCCCGCACGCTCTCGAACTTGTTGAAGTTCTCCAACGAAATAAGCACCACCTGTGCGGCGTTGCCGATTTTGCCCACCACCGCCGCGTTCATTTTCAACGTCTGCGATTTGCCTGGCGTCTGCGTATCGAGGCCCTTGATGATTGTAGCGATGGCCATCAACGAGTGGTGCGTCTGCAACGGAATGAGAGGGTTGACGTCCTTGTCGTCTCGGGTGATGCAGGCCTCCAAGCTGCCAAAGAGCGGCTGGAGCATAATCTCCACGCACTTGGCGCAGGTTTCGGCGGATTCCGTCAACGTCACCAACATGCCCAACGCCTCGAAGAGGTACAACTGGTTGTTGAAGTTGCCGTTTTCCACCCAGTCGTCGTCTTCGTCGCGCGTGGGCAACTCGGCCTTGATCACGAGCAACGGCTGGATCTTCATCAACAAGTTCTCCAAGAAATATGTGTTCAACTTGGGCTTGGTGGCGTTGACGAAGCGGAAAAACAAGTACCAGCACCGCAAGCGCACGCTCTCGATGCCGTTGAACAAGCCAAAGTCAGAGAAGAGCTCGATGATTTTGAGGATCAACTCCTGCAGGTTTGTGTTGGTGGTGTTGGTGAAGTTCTTGGTGCTGAAGTGGCGGATGATCAACTCGAAAAACGCCAACTGGTTTTTGGGGTGGTTGATCAAGTGGAAGTTGTTGATGATCTTCACCAAGAAGTCCTGCACCATTTGGTAGGGTCTGGAGGTGGAGATTTCCGTCTTGGGGACGTTTATGAGGTTGTTTTTCAACGAGTCGGCGAAGTTGCTCAACTCATAGAGCCCCAACTCCACCTGCACCCAGGGCCCGGGCTCGTTGTCGAAAATCGAGCTGGACACGATTCGGGGCATCATCTCCGTGTACAACACGGGATCCAAAGCGGCAATGGTGTCCTGGAAGAACTTCAACTTCGCCCGCATCTCCACAAACTGGTCATCGTCGTCGCCGCTATCGAAGCCGTCAGAGTCGGCGTCGTACTTCATCTTCTGGAAGATGTTCTCGAGCAACGTGGAGAGCAACTCCGTGGACGACAAACTGGGCACCTTCTTCGACACAATCAAGTATTGCTGGATGAACGGGAACACCTGCTGCGACACATCGTCGTACTCGTGGGCCAACAACTTCAACACAATGGGCCACAACTTGAAAAGCTGGGCGTTGATGTCGTGCGCAAGCGACGAGTCGTTTTCAAGGACAATGGTCAACTCGAGGCCGATCTGGTTGGCCAAGCGGGCGAGGTTTTCGGTGAAGTCCAAGTCGTCGTCGTTCAAAGTGGAGCCAATGAGCGAGGTCAAGTCCAACAAGCTGATGAACTGTAGCTTGTTTCCGGGCTGCATTTTCTTGGAGATGATCTCCACGAGCGTCAAGCACGCCTGGTTGCGCAACGCGTTGACGCTCAAGAAGTCGTAGATGGTGTTGAGAAAGCCGTCCTGGACAAACAACAGGATCTCCATCCAGTCGATGTACTGGCCCACGACTTTGAGGGCATTCACCAAAACCACCGAGTCTTTGGAGTCGCGGAGGATGGTTTTGAGCGACGCAACCAACGAGGCCATGTCTCGTTCTCGAATCAAGTCCTTCAACACGTTATTGCGGTCGTGGCTCTCTTTGGCCCGGGAAATCAACTTATCGCCGACCTCGAAATGGATGGAAATCAACACCCGCAAGTACAAGTCCAAGGCCAACGAGTTTTGCGTGGAGATGAGCCCGAAAAAGTGCTTCAAGAAGCCGCTGTTGAGCGTCGGGTACACGTAGCAGAAAAGACGCCCGAAAAGGTCGGCGAGCTTGTTGCGGAGGTAGTTTTCGTCTTGTGCTCCGGCTGCGATGGTGTCGTTCAAGAACTCAAAGAGGTTGTTGTTCAAAACGAACAACTGCTGCTCGCTCAACTTCTCCATATTCTCATCGATCACCTGGAAAATGAAGAATTTGAGCCCGTCGGAGAGTTTGTTTTCTGACGACGCGAGGAGGAGCTCCACGCAGGTGTTGTATCCCTGCTCCGTGCTTTTGATTTCGTTGATGAACTGGTATGCTTGGGTTTTGAGCCCGGCGTCCGCCGTGCCGCTTAATGCTATGTCTACTGCCTGCTGAATTTGCTGGTCCATGAGGGGCGAGAGATTTGGTGGCGGTCTAGGGTGATTAGCCGATTGGGCTGTTTGGTGATTAGCCGTTTGGGCTGCTGGGGTATTTAGCCGTTTGGGCTGTTTTGGGCCGTTCTGAGGGTATTCCAGGGTGATTTGCCGCTGAAAGTGACCGTTTTGGAGTATTTAGCCGTGTTTGGGGCTGTTTGGGGCTGTTTTAGGGTATTAAGCCGCTGAAAAAGGCCGTTCTGGGTATTTTGCCGCTGAAAAAGACCGTTTTAGGGTATTAAGCCGCTGAAAAAGGCCGTTCTGGGTATTTAGCCGCTGAAAAAGACGGTTTAGGGTGTTTGGCCGCTGAAAAAGACGGTTTAGGGTGTTTGGCCGCTGAAAAAGACGGTTTAGGGTGTTTGGCCGCTGAAAAAGACGGTTTTGGGTGTTTGGCCGCTGAAAAAGACGGTTTTGGGTATTTGGCCGCTGAAAAAGACCGTTTTGGTAGAATTGCCACCGCTGTGTGTCTCTAGACTGCCTTTTCGGAAAAAAGTGTGCAGGCGGATGTGGAAGTGAAGAGAGTGCTCCGTCTTTTGCTCGGCGGTTTGCCTTTGGTGTAGTTTTGGAAGGTGCAGTCTTGGGACCGGAAGTGAAAATCGCCACGTTTTTGACTTTCAAAGACAGCAAAAATGGATGCCTGGATGGCGAAAACGGCGGACTGCGGAGATGTGGCGGGTGTGGAAAATGGAACTGGATCCTGAGGCTAAAAAAAACTGAAAAAATCGATATGATTCACAGTGATTCGGGATGTACGGGTGTAGCGCGCAGCCGCCGCATACTTTCGTGGGATGTACGGGCCTGTGCCTCGCATACTCTCGGATGTACGGGCCTGGCTCCCCGCCTCTCTTGGATGTACGGGTCTCGCTTGGTTTCCGAAACCACATTGGTGCATACTGCACACAGGATCCCCCCTGGCTGCCGCAACGGTCTGAGTAGCGCCCTGCCAGACCCAACGGTGTTCTGACGGACTTGCACCGAATGGAGAGCTTGCGTCACATGATGTGCAGTCACGCGCTCATCTTCTGTCGCGTGATCTTCGCACATCCTATCAGTCACGTGACAAATGATCTCCTCTGTGCAGGTTAGCACAATCCGCCGGATGCTGTGAGTCCCCGTTCACAGTTGACCAGAGGCCTTTGTGTGATAAGTCAATCAAAAGCTTCGCGCCCATTGACGGAATTCCTAGGGATATATCCGGGTCTATGTGCAGGCGCCCTGTAGATCGCCGGTATGCAGGACCCGCTCAGATAGCGTACGGCACACTGCGCCTATCACATTCGCGCCAATTTATCTACTTCATCTGCAACAATATGCATACGACTAAACCCCATCCGGTATGCCTTCCACGTCGTTACAAAGAAACTCACTGCAGTGGCGTGATTCAAAACTTTGATGTGCGCCAATTTCCAAAGAGGTAATTTTTTAAAGTAGCCCATCTTTAAATGCACGTATACCCCTGCATCCCGGTCATGCTAGTCCCAGTGCATTCGAAGACACATGTAACGTGAAATCGGGCGATTGCCAGTCACAGGCAAAAGAGAGACGAACCTTCTCCCGGACTACTCGTCCCCAGTAAGCCACATGCCCTTCTTTTACTCAAACGCATGCGGGCCCATGCATGCTAAATGCCGCATCCTGTACCTGTGATGACCGACAAGGCACTGTGAGATCTAGCTTCGTTATGAATCCTTCGGAGAGCAGCGGTGCATGCAGCATGCCGAAGCAGAATTTTTCCGAGAATTAGTGACTAATTATTTGCGACCGGCTGACGGCAGTAACATTATGGAGCGGCTCTGTTCTCATGCACACAACGTCTTTAATTCAAAATCGCGATAAAGTGCAAGCATCTAGCAGGCTGACTTTCAAGGTGTACTGCAGACAGGCTCCGACTTTCACGCTTTGACAGATGCGATTTCACTTTTGCTCAAATTCGCACTGCATGCCCATCATATGTGCAGTTGGAAGTAGAAATGTCTATCGCTGCAGAATTCTCGGCGAGCATGGCCAAAAAAGGAGCGTCCCCGAGTATTTGAGGCAATTCCATCTTAAAGAAAGCTACTTCTAAAAATACACACCAATAAAGCTCTAGAATAGTTTTCTGCTCATCGAGAATGTGCCTGAATTCGGCCATGGCCATGTAGCAAATTAGCTCAAGCACGTGCATGCTTCACTCGCTTAAATATAAACGGCATGGCTGCGACCTGCATGCACGGCATCTTTAGCTGCACGTGCGCATCAGGCAGTACTGATGTGCGAGGCTACGCATACTGGTCGCCTGCACTTAGGGCTAAGCAGGGGGCTGGGGCGCGCCGGAGCGCCCAATCCCGGCATTTGTATTGGCTACATGTACAGAGTGTGGTAGACCTAAAGTCGTTCGCGAACCGAGTGGAACTAAAGATAACATGTGCAGATGGCGCGAAAACGGCGGTCCTGCATATAGCGCATTCCGATTGCGCGGCGATTATGCACGACGCCCCACGCACTGCGTTTCTGGCTTTTCGCAGTGCTTGGTGAATGTCTGGCGGTCCCAACCGGAAGCACTGCATCCCAGCACACGGCTGCATGTATAGCGGCGGGTCCCTGCAAACGGAGCGGCTACTCCAAGCTGGCATACTTGCGCAAGTGCTCAGGAACGGCGTCCCACAAGTTTTTCTCCTTCAACCACAGCTTGGAGAAGATCTTGGCTGTGTACTTCTGCGCAGAGTCACACAACACAGTCACCACATTGCTGCCCTCCGGCAACGTCTGCGCCACCTCCATAGCGGCAACAACATTCAACGCACTGGTGCCGCCCACATAGATTCCCTCCTCGTCCAACAACCGGTACACCATGGCTATGGACTTTTCGTCGGAGATCTGAATGGCACAGTCCACCAACGAGATGTCCGGGCGCAAGTTCTCCGTCACACGGCCCTGGCCAATGCCCTCAGTAAAAGACGAGCCGCCACGCACAATCTCCTTGCCGCCACTCTGCATATACGAGTACAACACGGAGCCTGGCGGATCGGCAAGCACACACTTGACAGATTCGTCCATAGTCTTCAAGTACCGCGTGACTCCGGCAAACGTACCGCCAGTGCCGGTGGAACACGTCCATGCCTGCACATTGCCGTCCAATTGCGCCCAGATCTCCGGGCCCGTACTCTCGATATGCGCCTGTCTGTTGGCGAGGTTGTCGAACTGGTTGGTCCACACGGCGTTGTCGAGACTCTCGGCGTGGCGCTTGGCCTGGTGGTTGTAGTTTTCGGGGTTGTCAAACGCCACCGCCGGCACAGGGTGCACCTCGGCGCCCAAGAGCCGAAGCGTTTCAATTTTCGAGGGCGACTGTGTGTTCGGCATGTAAATCACACACTTGTAGCCCCTCAGCCTGCACACGTGCGCCAACCCGATTCCGGTGTTGCCGGCGGTGCCCTCTACGACGGTGCCGCCGGGCTTGATCAAGTTCTTCAGTTCTGCGTCGTCCAAGATGAACTTGGCGGCACGGTCCTTGATGGAGCCGCCCGGATTCATGTACTCTGCCTTGGCGTAGATGTTGCGGCCGACGGAGTCCGAGATCCGAGGGAGCCGAATGAGCGGCGTGTTGCCGATGGCGGCGGAGAACCCGTCGGCTACAAGCGGCACGAAAGGCGGCACGAAGTGTTCGGGCGCGGCCGAGATTTTGAGCCCGCGGCTGAAGCTCACGGCGGTACGGAGGAGCTTGGTCATTGGCGTCGGCAGTGGCGGCGGCGGAATGGCCTTGCGTGGGCTGTTGCGCGCGTCACGTGCCGCACCCGTACATCCCTAAAATTGATACACCCGTACATCCCATCACTAAACCCGTACACCTCTTATAAACCCGTACACCGCTCGTATATCGCACCCGTACACCAGGACCGGACACTTTAGCAGCACACCCGCACACCCCGGCACCATTCTCTGCATCGCCCCGCCGGGCTATGCCATTGTCCGCCGGCCCCGCCATACACAGGCGCCGGGCTGGATTAAGCAAAGACCCCACCTGGGCGCCGGTTAGAAGCACTGGGCCCGGCGATGCATATACGTCGAAAGAAGCATTCTCTGCCTCTTGCAGAAGCCTGAGGCGTCGTGTTCGCTTCGGCTTCGCACAGATTATGCATGATTGTAGGCGTAGATATCGTAACCTGAAACAGGGATGTACGGGTGCACCGCGGCCCCGCGCCTCCGCTTGCGTCGAGAAAAGGTCAGCAGGGGCGGAATTACCTAATCCGGTTGCGCGGCGTGGGAATTCCGCCAACCCGAAACTGGCCTCCTTTGAACTATACTTGTTTATGATATCACTGCGGACAAGTGTCGAGACCGGTCCTGCATGTGCACCACCCGGCCCTCTGAATGGCCTTTCCCCCACGTTCTGGCGCCCGCAGCTCCGCAGCACAGCCATGGCTCGGCTTACCTCTTTCGTCGCCGACGTCTCTGCAGGACCGCCGGGTTTTCAGCAGTGCAGCTCTGTGCAGATACTGGCGGTAAAAATACCGCATGCGCGGGGGAATTCCACGTAAAAGGTATCTTAACCATCGCTGCAAGGAGCGACCTCGACACCGGGGAGCAGCACTTCACTAAGCAGCCCCCGGTCCATGCCCCCGGAAGTCCAGCTCATTGGAGGTCTCGCCATGCACATTGGCGCGAGATGCGCAGCCTCCCACTTTAGCCCTGCCCCCTGCCGCGCCACCACACCGCGCCGCAGCAAAGTCGAGGCCAGTCGATGTATGAATGCCGCCTATGCAGGCAGCACGGAGGCGGCTATGCGCAGCCGCAAGACCGTGAGAGGTCACAGGGTGCTCTGTGCCTGCACACAGCGCCATCGTGCATGCCCGCATGCCAATGAAGGTTCTGATCAACGCATCCCTTTTTCGTTTACACGCATGCATGAGATCAAGCATGTGCGATGCCGATGGTACTGCACCCAGTGCCCGTCCTGTTGTGAGTGCTTGCATTACTTGTAAACCCGGATTTCCAGTCTGACGACAACCACCCCGTTTCTCATTCTTTCCTTCCCCCGGTTCCCCCTCTTTGTGCCTCCTTTCCGGCCCTCCTGCCCCCCTATTTATACTCGCCTTCCCGCCCCTGGTGTTGCCGCCATTGGCTCTGCGCACGTGGCAACATCTACCACCTGAAACATTATTTCCGGTGCTTGATCCTATCCGACAACTGAAGCCCTCTCCGCTACTCCAGTTCGCTGTTCTACTGGCGGTCTTTTTTGCGCTACTTTCCGCCGCCGCCCACTCCCGCCTGGCCCTCCCCGCCCCATACTCCGTGCTTCCATCCAGGGACATGATGACCATTCTCCGAAACCAGCATTTGCCCTCGTTCCCCGAGTTGGTGAAGTCGCTTCAGGACTCGGAAGTTGCCCCGACGCCTGAGGTGACACACCTCGGGGGGCTGCCCCTTAACGGGCACCCGCACGTGACAGGCGCCTCTCCCGAGATCCGGCCCCTCACCACAGGCACGCTATATCGCAATGACATCCGGCCCACCGGCTCTGCACCCTTCTCGGCCCCACTCGGCCCCGCTCCCAACTCCGGGCAGCCTCTTCTAGCTCCAGCTGTCCGGCCTCTTCTGGCTCCAGCTGGGCGGCCTCTTCTGGCTCCTAGTTCGCTACCCTCGGCAGAAGTCTATTCCGTCGGTCTCATGCATCAGCAGGTCTCCCACTTTCCCATGTCGCCGATGGCTTTAGCCTCGCTGAGGCCCATTCTCGCCTCGCCTACCGAGTTCCTGTTGCCAGGGATGCTTACAACTCCGGCCGTGGCGAGCCTGGCGTCTTCATCGCCAATGAGCGCTCTGGCGGGAATGGCCACGAGAAATTCTCCGTCGGCCCGACTTCGGATCCCGGAGGAGCGGCCGGCACAAATGGAGCTGGCCAGCAAGCGGAAAGCTGACGATATCATCGTGCCCCGAAAAAAATACACCTGTCATGTGTGCCTACGGTCTTTCACTACGCTGGGACATTTAGCTCGCCACAACCGCACGCATACGGGCGAGAAGAACCACGAGTGTCCATTTGAGACATGCAAAGCCCGGTTTGCCCGCCAAGACAATTGTATGCAACATTACAAAATCCATTTAGAAACAAGGGGGCGGCCCAAGAGGGGATGGCCCTCTTTCAAGCCCAGCGAAGGCAAACGCTAGGCATGGTGCATTTGGTACAGACGAATGGCGCTGGAATGCGCTGATAACCGCTGCACCAACAAAAAGACACCGAGCGACTTAATGCGGATTCCGGGTCCCGGATCCCGAGTCCCGGATCCCGCGCCTCTGCCGCACTGGCCTGAGGTGTTATTTAGAACCCGGTGAGCCAGAACAGTCCTGCGGCTTTATGCATGAGCGCCTGACACAGGCGCTGTATGCAGTGCTGCTTCCCACACACGCATAGTTCCTCCTAATTGAGCACACGCATCGCGCAGACTGCTCGCGTGCAGCGGTTATTGTGCGGCCGCAGCTCAGTGCTTGACTCTCGGGTATCTGGTATATAGCCCGCGCGCGTTTACAACGCTGAAGCTCAATTACCCACATGCTAGCTCCAGCCCACGACCGGAGAAACAGCGTTTGGATATATTGCTGTGTAGCTGAATCTACGTGATGGCTAGCCGGGCCCATGCGCCGGGCCAGCTGCCTTGATTCCGGGCCAGCTGCCTTGATTTCGGGCCAGCTGCCTTGATTCCGGGCCAGCTGTCTTGATTCCGGGCCAGCTGTCTTGATTCCGGGCCAGCTGTCTTGATTCCGGGCCAGCTGCCTTGATTCCGGGCCAGCTGCCTTGATTCCGGGCCAGCTGCCTTTATTCCGGCACGTATGCGTCACCCACATAAAACCAATTCCACCACCTCGAGCAGCACAGGGACACACCGCAGACTGATCGGAGCATCGTAAATCTTGTAGCTGGCGCCGGAGTGGCACTGGTAAAAGAGCGTGGAGCCCTGGAGACACAACTCGCCGTAGCTGTTGACACTCCAGCCACACGCCACGTGTGCCGTCTCGGTGTCAAACTGAAACAAGTGGTCTCGGTTCACAGTAGCCACGCGGCCTTCCATATTCACGAGAATTCCTTCCTGAAGCTGAAGCCCTAGCAAGCCGTCCGTAACACAGGCCACGGCCACAGCCTCCTGGCGAAAGGGTTGCCGGGCAGGCACGTGTGGGTGATATGCAGGCTGTTCGACCACCGAGATCCCCTCCAACCGAACTTCATCGGGGCGAGAAAGCAGGTCCGGTCCACCGGTGTCCACGGCCAGATCTGAGCCGGCAGAGCGAGCATTTCCGGTGATCTGCACAAACGGCTCCAAATCCCAGGGGTCGGATTCCTCGAAAATGTACTGTTTGAGCAGAAGACCGAACAGAAATGCTAGGGAGTAGTACGAGCCATTGAGGAACGTTTTGCTGATAAGCTCCTCGGTTAAATTCTGTGCATCCACACAAAAAAGAAGAATAAGAAGTAGCATTGGTGCGGAAGTCTCGCGGCTGTTTCAGAGTAGATTTCCAACTGTTCCCTTCTTTTCCTTTGCTTTCCTTTTTTTCTTTTCCTTCGCTTTCGTTTTCTTTCTTTCCCCGTTGCTTTTTTTTCTTCTCGGGCGGCTTATGTGTAGTTTTCTGGCTTGTGCGTGCCCTTGTGTGGCTTTGGCTTTGTACCACTTCCTCACACTTGTATGTGCGTTAGCTGCAAACGGTTAGTGGCACGCGCACGCGCGCCTCTCTTTGTGCACGGCTGGCGAGCTTCCCGAGGCTGTATGCAGGTCCCCCTCACGGAAGTATCGTTGCGGAACTTTCTTGGACCGAGGAAGGCCTCACATGACGCGGTGCGGGTCAACCACCAACACACCCGTACACCGCGACACATGGAGGGGTTGGCGCGGGGCCGAAGGGGCCCGTCGCAGGTCAAACGAGACTCGGCCGCCCACTTGTTTCGGTGCATTCCACTTGTTTCGGTGCACTCCACTTGTTTCGGTGCATTCCACTTGTTTCGGTGCACTCCGCTTGTTTCGGTGCACTCCACTTGTTTCGGTGCATTCCGGCCACTTGTTTCGGTGCACTCCGCCACTCGTTTTGGTGCACTCCACCCTCGCCTTTCCGTGCATTGCGACCACTCGCTTCGGTACACCCCGGTCACTCGTTTCGGTGCGCCCCCTCGTTTCGGTACGTTCCCCTCTGCCTTCGGTGCGTAAAGGTCGGCCATTTGCTTTGGTGCAGCGTTGCGGTTGGCGCGGCAGCGTTGCGGTTGGCGCTGTACCAATTGCTCGTATTCCGGTCACTCGCAGCAGGTTCCGGTGGGGCAAACCAGGTTGGGATCGCCACATCAAATCGCATCTATCGTAATCTCCGGCACGCTTTCGCAGCTACCGTAATCTCCGGCGCGGATCGCAGCTACTGTAATCTCCGGTACACTTCGCAGATATCTTTCAAGTCACTCTTTGCCGACTGGAGGATCGTAGCTTCTTTCAACACCTCCCGCATAAAGGACTTTGGGTGGGCGCGGTTTTTTGCAGCAATGACCAAGCGAAAGGCTGCGGCTCCGAATATCGTGGCCAATTTGGAGCGTGATGCTAACCTGAAATGCAGGCGCTTAACTTCTGAGCTTTTCCAGCTCAATTAGAGTTCTGAAACAGAACAGTTCAGAGTTATGGAACAGATCAATAGAAATTCTGGAACAGTTTCATTGAGAGTTCTGAAACTGCAAGAGTTCTGAAACATCAATTAAGAGTTCTGAAACATCAATTAAGAGTTCTGAATCAGCAAGACTTCTGAAACAGCTCAATTTGGAGTATCAAAAGAGGCTAGACTTCTGAAACAGAACAGTTCAGAGTTATGGAACAGATCAATAGAAATTCTGGAACAATTTCATTAAGAGTTTTGAAACTGCAAGACTTATGAAACAGCTTAATTAAGAGTTCTGAAACATCAATTAAGAGTTCTGAAACACATCAATTAAGAGTTCTGAAACTGCTTATTTAAGAGTTCTGAAACACCTAAATTAAGAATCCTGAAACAGCCCAATTAAGAGTTCCAAAGCAGCCCTATTAAGAGTTCTGAAACACATCAATTAAGAGTTCTGGAACTGCTCAATTAAGAGTTCTGAAACAGCAAGAGTTCTGAATCAGCTCAATTAAGAGTTCTAAATCAGCAAGACTTCTGAAACAGAACAATTAAGAGTTCTGAATCAGCAAGACTTCTGGAACAGCTCAATTTGGAGTTCCAAAGCAGCAAGACTTCTGAAACAGCTCAATTAAGAGTTCTGAAACAGAACAATTTGGAGTTATGGAACTGCACGACTTTTGAAACAGCTTAATTAAAAGTCCTGAAACAGCTCAACTAGGAGTTCTAACACAACTCAATAAAGAGTTCTGAAACAACAAGACTTTTTGAAACAGTTTAATTAAGAGTCCTGAAACAGCTGAATTAAGAGTTCCAAAGCAGCAAGACTTTTTGAAACAGCCCAATTAAGAGTTCCGAAACACATCAGTTAAGAGTTCTAAAACTGCACAATTAAGAGTTCTGGAACAGCCCAATTAGACTTCTGAAACACATCAATTAAGAGTTTTGAAACAGCAAGGCTTTTTGAAACTGCTCAACTAGGAGTCCTGAAACAGCTCAATAAAGAGTTCTAAAACAGCTCAATAAACAGCAAGACTTTTTGATCAGCCCAATTAAAAGTTCTGGAATTGCTCAATTAAGAGTCCTGAAACACATCAATTAAGAGTTCTGGAACTGCAAGACTTTTTGAAACTGCTCAATTAAAAGTTCTGGAACTGCTGAATTAAGAGTTCTAAAACAGCTCAATTAAGAGTCCTGAAACACATCAATTAAGAGTTCTGAAACAGATCAATAGAAACTTTCAGGAACTGCTCAATTAAGAGTTCCAAAGCAGCAAGAATTCTGTAACTGCTTAATTAAAGAATCTTGAAACAGATCAATAGAAATTCTGGAACAGCTTAATTAAGAGTTCTGAATCAGCAAGAGTTCTGGAACTGCTCAATTTGGAGTTCCAAAGCAGCAAGACTTCTGAAACATCAATTAAGAGTTCTAAAGTAGCAAGAGATCTGAAACAGAACAATTTGAAGTTATGGAACTGCGAGACTTCTGAAACTGCTCAATAAAGAGTTCTGGAACTGCTGAATTAAGAGTTCTAAAACAGCTCAATTAAGAGTTCTGAAACTGCAAGACTTTTTGAAACTGCTCAATTGAAAGTTATGGAACAGATCAATAGAATTTCCTGAATTAGCTTAATTAAGAGTTCTGAATCGGCAAGACTTCTGAAACTGCTCAATCAAGAGTTCTGAAGCAGCAAGGCTTTTTGAAACAGCTCAATTAAGAGTTCTGAAACAGAACAATTTGGAGTTATGGAACTGCAAGACTTTTGAAACAGCTTTATTAAAAGTCCTGAAACAGCTCAATTACGAGTTCCAAAGCAGCAAGACTTTTTGAAACTGCTCCATTAAAAGTTCTGAAACACATCAACTAAGAGTTCTGAAACACATCAATTAAGAGTTCTAGAACTGCCTAATTAAGAGTCCTGAATCAGCATACTTAAGAGTTCCAAAGCAACAAGACTTTTGAAACAGCTCAATCAGAGTTCTCAAACAGCTCAATAAAGACTTTTGAAACAGCCCAATTAGAGTCCTGAAACAGCTCAATTAGAGGCCTAAAACAGCTCAATTAGAGTCCTAAAACAGCTCAATCTCTGAAACTGGAAGACTTTTTGAAACTGCTCAATTAAGAGTTCTGGAATTGCTCAATTAGAGTTCTGAAACACATCAATTAAGAGTCCGGAAACAGAACAATTTGGAGTTCTGAAACACATCAATTAAGAGTTCTCAAACTGCTCAATAAAGAGTTCAAAAACTGCTCAATTAAGAGTCCTGAAGCAGCTCAATTAGAGTTCTAAAACAGCTCAATAAAGAGTTCTGAAACAGCAAGCCTTTCTCGAATGCTCAATTAAGAGTTCTGAAACTTGCAGACTTTTGAAACAGCTTAATTAAGAGTCCTGAAACTGCTCAATCAAGAGTTATGGAACTGCAAGACTTTTGAAACAGCTTAATCAAGAGTCCTAAAACAGCTGAATTAAGAGTTCCAAAGCAACAAGACTTTTGAAACAGAACAATTTGGAGTTCTAAAACAGCCCAATAAAGACTTTTGAAACAGCCCAATTAGAGTCCTGAAACAGCCCAATTAGAGTTCTGAAACAGCTCAATAAAGAATCTCTGAAACCCCTGAAAACTTCTGGATGGCTGGAGGCAACCCACTGAAATTGCTAAGTTCGCATATGCCAAAATCATACATTGAAGCTCTAAGTTGGGAAAGTATGATTTGGTTACATGGGCCTGTACAATACACACTGCAAAATTCCCACTAGAATAGTGGCCTCGGCAAGACGTCAGGAATTTACAGGTTAGACCCAATTATACTCCGGGATCTTGGGAGTGGCGGTTCTGCCATATGAAAGTGCAGGCCCACGCCACGCTAAGCGCCTTGAGCCTGCATACACCACATCTCCCTTGCATTCCACATTTGCATTCCACATTTGCATTCCCCATTTGCATTCCCCATTTCCCCTGCATTCCACGTTTGCATTCTATCTGCAGGTCGGGCCTTGCAACAGAAGGACAGCTCGGCCAGTCCAACGGCTCGGCAGGCCAACACCTCCCCTCAAAACCTACTACATTCGTGGTGTACGGGTGCCGAAGGCAGGCGCGAGCTACTCGCAGGCCGGCCGCCATGGAAGTCGCACGTGCGGCGTGCGCGTGATACACGGCACGTGCGCGCGGTGACCAAATCAAATCTCTCCTGAGTAAGCCATCCACCACAATGTTCTTCCAGTCTCTTTTGCACACTGCAAGATCAGTATGTATCGTCAAGAGATGGCTGCTCCTAGTTCAGAATCTCCGAGTGGGGCGGCCACAAGATATGCATTCTCGGGTTCTCGCAGCCAGGTCCGCAGCCCTTCCAGCACTTTACTAACCATAGGCGCCAGTCAGCAGGCCGTTGTTTTCGGCTCCTTTTGCGGCCAGATTCATTTCCACAGAAGTCAAGCATGCAATTGACAAGGCGGTCCAGGGCTCTCCAGTGGTGTTATTCATGAAAGGAACGCCCGAGTTCCCCCAGTGTGGGTTTTCCAGGGCCACAATCCAAATGTTGGGCCAGCAGGGCGTGGACCCTATGAAATTTGCCGCTTACAACGTCTTAGAGGACCCAGAGTTGAGGGAAGGAATCAAGGAGTATAGCCAGTGGCCAACCATCCCGCAACTCTATGTGAACTCCGATTTCGTGGGTGGCTGTGATATTATTCAGCAAATGGCGCAGTCGGGGGAGTTGGCCGAGTTGTTGGAGTCCAACGACTGCTTGGTCCCGGAGGAAGACGAGCCCGCACAAAGCGCAGACGTCAAGCCGGCCGAAAGATCCTAACTGTATATACCAATGAAACACCTTCGTATCTCTGGTAGTCGACACACTCCACTCTGTCACACTCTATACAGCCTGCTCATGCAGTACTGCTCTTCACGGACGAGCGCCTTCTAAGCAAATTGGAGTCGTTCAAATTGAGCGTGAACTTGAAGTCTCCGTTGGCCCCGCTAATAATCGACGACAGCCGCGTGGCGTACTCGTCTTCGTTATTGGTCAGCTTCAGCGAATCCGACGAAAACGACGTCGACAGGATGGAGAGGTTTTTCAAGCCTGCGTTTGCCGCATCCACTAGCGCATTATCTTCCGCCAAGAACTCATGCACAGACTCCACATCGCCAAAGTCGGAGTCGCCCTCCGAGTCCAAGTCCGAGCCCGAGTCCGACAAGCCGTCCGAATCCACCAAGTCGGACCCATCCAAACACTGGGACCCATCCGACAAGTCTGAGACCGCGCTATTGTCATCGCTGAAGCTGTAACCCGAATTCTGAAACACGTCCTTGAAGCTGACATTGGTGATTGGGTTCGGCGTGCGAGGCACATGCAGCGCATTCTTCGAATCGAAAGAGGTCCCCACATCGAACTTGACGTTCTTTTCAGAATTCTTCTTCTCCCGCTTGTATTGCGCGTACTGCGCCAACAGCTTGGAGTTCACGTGGGACATCGCCGGGTTACTGAAGAGCTGCTTGATAGCAATTCCAGGTGACACCAAGCCCTTCGTCCTTCCCAACGGACTGGGGATTTTTCGCGAGGCGCTGTGATTGCTTGGCGTTAGCGACACAGAGCTCGACGAGCTAAGTGCGTTGTAGTTTGCAGGAAAATAGCTCTGTGACTCGAGAGGAACGGCGTTGGCCATCCATGGGTGTTTGTAGATTTCATCGATGGTGATTCTGTTCTTGGTATTCACCACCAACATCTTGGAAATTAAGTCTTTGGCGTCAGCCAGAATCTCGTCCCACCAGGGCTCCAAGAAAACGTAGTCGGCCGTGAGAATCTTGCGGGTCAAGGCTTCGGAACTGTCATCGTAGAACGGGGGGAAGCCGCAGAGCGCCGTATATAGAAAGCAGCCAAGCGACCAAATATCCACGGCCTTCGAGTAAAAGTTGGCCTTCGACTTGAAGCTCTTGAACCTTCTTTTGGTGGTTTCTGCGCCACAATGAATCACCTCCGGGGCGGTATAGCCAGCTGTACCGCAGGGAGTTTTCAAATTGCCATGGAGCGCCAGGCTGGAGTTCATGTGAGCCGGGTCGAGTTTCAACTGCTTGGCCAAGCCAAAGTCGGCGAGTTTGATCATCCCCACACCGCCACCGCCGATGCCGGGCATAAAAGCGCCCTCATCGATTTTGGAGTCATCGTCGGACTTGCGGAGGCACGCGCGGAACTCGTCGGCGGAACGCTCCCTCATGGGTATGCTCTTGAAGAGGAGGTTTTCGGGCTTGATATCTCGATGCACGACATTTCTCGAATGCATGAAGGATATGGCATTCAAAAGCTGCAAGAACACATGACGAGTGAGGTCCTCGGAGAAGTACGTGTACTCTATGATTTTGTTGAAGATCTCACCACCGTCGCAGTACTCGAGAATCAAGAAGCAGTCTTCGTCCGTCTGAAACGAGTCTATCAATCTAAGCACGTTCTCCTGGCCGCCGGACTTATTTAGCGTCTTCATCACGTGGATCTCGTTGTTGATGTTGGCCAACTGCTTCGTGGAGAGATTTAGCTTGTTGATTATTTTGATGGCCACCACATCCTTCGACAGGATGTGCTCGGCCTTGTAGACGCTGGAGAACGCCCCTTCGCCTAGTAAGCTGACTAGGCGGTACTCCTTGGGCAAGTTGGGGTAGCTTTCCAAGCTAAACATGGGGTTGTGGGTGGTATCCGAAAAGTTCTCCTCGAACATTGGATAGAGGCAGACAGAGCGAAGGAAGAACTGAAGCACGAGCCAAGTCGTTACGGCAAGGAACAGAAGGGCAAGGAACAGTAAGGAGACGCACCGTAGGGAGACGGACAGTAAGGAGACGCACAGTAGGGAGACGCACAGTCTCAGTCAGGAAAAAGCAGGCTCTGGGAGCAGTGATGGACCGCCCGGATATTTAAGAGCGGCGGCAGCAGCGGGGAGGCCAGTTCACGGTTCAGGACAGCAGCGCCAATTAGAGTTCAGGCAGAACAATGGGGCAGGTGCAGTGACGTGACGCTTGAGTTACTGTTTCAGGCGAGTTCCAGAAGACGCAAGTTCCTTGAGGGGATAGGGAGACACACGTATGCAGTACTCGGGGGTCGGGCAGAACAGTTGGAAGGAACGAGGAATCTGCGGAGCGGAAAAGAGGGCCGCTTAGAAATGGAGAGGAAGTGGTATGAAGGAAGAGGAAACTAAAAATAATGCTGCGCGCGAAAAGAAACTGAAGCGGCGGCAAATGACTAAAGCGGCGGCAGTGCTGAAACACCGGGAGCCTGAAGCGGAGCGAAGAAGCGCTGAACACAGACACTGAACACTGAACAAGCAATGAACAGCGCTGAAGCAATGAAACAAGCAGTACACACTAAACACTGAACACTAACTTGCACTGGAAATGCCAACCCGGATTCCTCGCAGCATCAAAACTGGAACCACGGGCGTAACCCCCGGCCGCGCACCACATTCAGCAGAAAAAGGGGTATGGGAAACTCCAGGCTTGACTCCGAGCCGGATGGTGTGTGCAGGAGCCGCGCGCTGTATGCAGAGCCGCGCGCTGTGTGCAGGCGCCGCGCATTCTGCGGGAGCAGCACTTCCAATCGCCAAGAATACTGTGGGGATGCGATGGCATTTCTTGCACGGAAAGGCACTCAGCGCTCCGGAGGGATGCACGGGCGGGATGCACGGGTGTGCAGCCATGCTTGCTACGCACTGCGGCTTGGCCGGGCCACAGTGTTCCGCCGACTCGCCCGTCTCCGCCTCCCCCGCCAGCCTCTTCGTGGTGGACTTGTTGTGTGCTCGGGGCTCGGGGACCCAGCGCTCGCAACCGCACATGCGGGATGATATCATCAATGCTTCCTTTTCTGTACGCCGCACTGCTCGCGGCATTTTGCGCCGTGGATATCGATTGTTTTGGAACAGCGCATTTGCCCGACCACTCGGCCTGTCTCGAGGCAGAATTTGCACTGCGCCTGGCGCTGAGTTCCGGCCGCTATTGTTTGCGGGCCGTCTTCCTTGCGGGCCGTCTTCCTTGCGGGTGCGCGTGCGCTGTACGTCACATTATGTCATGGTGCGTTTGCGGAGCAGATACGATTAGTGCTGGTGTATTCGGCACGGCCTAGCGACGCCGTACCGCTGCCGACTGCCACGTGTCTCTCCCCGGGTCACGTGATGTGTCTCGGGTCACGTGATGTGTCACGTGATCTCTATATTACTATCACGTGATCTGTCACGTGATCTCTATATTACTATCACGTGACGCATCACGTGCGCGAAAACCTCATCGCTGCAACCCGCGCCAAAGCCCAAACCGCCAGATCCAGAACTCAGCGTCTGTTCTGCATCGTTTCGGAAGCCGGCATTTGCATACTCACGCTCGCAATCGTCCCCCTCCGACCCTCGAATGTCCGCTTCCCTCGACAGACAAAACGTCGTGGATCTTCGGATCGCCTCGTCCACGGGCCTCTTCGAGGACCAAACGCCCCTTTTGGACTTCATCCAAAAAGACGGGCTCTCCGTGGCCGTGGACAATTTGGTGTACTACAACTCCAAAAACGACGCCAAAAAAGTGCAAAACCAATGGACGCAGATCGCGGACGTGGCCGGCAAAGTAGCCTTCTTTCTCGACGACGACAGCGCCTTGCAAACGAAGCTCGCCTTGGTCGAGCAAAACGAGCGTTTGGTAGAATTCTACATCAAAGTCGTCGACAACTTGAAGACTGCATACACCGTGTTTGCCGCCAGAGAGCCCGACGCCGTGGCTGCCGTGTTCAAGGTGTTGGGCTCGTTGTTGCAGTTCCGCAACCGCCGGGTCTTCGCCGACTTCTTGGACCGCTTCGACTTTGCCAACACGCACTTCCACAAGCTTTTCGTGCCCTCGCGGGACAATTTCGACCTCAAGGTCATCTCGGACGTGTCCATGCGGTACGTGGCCGTGGAGTTCTGGCTCCTTCTCCTCCGGGAAGTGAGCTTCACCGTCAAAAAGACCTTGCTCACGAACTTCCTGGTCATGAACCCTTTCTGGAAGTACTTGGACATGGAGAGATACGAGAGATTGAACGAAATCATGGATTTCTTTGACGAGCAGGTCTTGAGCGAAATCAACTTCAAGCGCTCCACCAAGTGTCGGATTCTCAACGAAAATGCGCTCTTGAGTTTCCGCTCGTTGTTTGCATTGGCGACCAGCGCCCCAAGAGAGAGCGACACCAGCGACTCGCACGAGTTTGAAACCTTCAAAACCAGCTTTCTTGCATTCATGACCACCGTGGTGTCCGACTCCAGAAAGGGGCTTTTGTTCCCCGTCAACGAATTCGGAAGCCCGCTCACCATCAACGGCATGGCGTTCAAAATCAACAACAAGTTGCTCCACACACTCCTCGTTTCATTGAAGCCCTGGGAGGATAATACGCAGTTGGGCTTTGTCATGACCATCCTCAATGCGGCCACTGAGCTCGTCAGCCCGTACATGGCGTGGCTCGTTTCCAACTCCGGCGGCTACCACGAGCCTTTGCTCAGCAGCTTCTGGATAGGCCGGTCGCTTCTTTACCTCGAGATCCTCAAGTCGCCCCACATCCCGTTCTCCTTCGAGACCGTGGCGCTTTTGCCCCTTTCGAAGCAGGCGTTGGCTTCTTGTTTGGCGTATCCCAATGACTTGGTCAAGCAGATTGCTTTGGAGTTGGTGCACACGCAGTTAATGAAGATCAAGGACTCTGGAAATGTGTCTGCGCTTCTCACCGAGTCCATCGTCAGCAATTTGCCTCCATACACTTCGCTTGTGCCGTTTTTGACGCACGCCAATCGAATCATCAAACTAACTGCTACGTCCATCGTGTCGCTTTTGGAGCAGGTGGCTCCCAAGAGCTCTTCCTCGGCTATTATCGCCATTGTGGGCCAGGAGGTGAGCTCCATCGATCTCAACTCCTGCACAAGCTACGAGTTGGTGCTCTTGGATAAATACCTTACTATCCAGTCCCAAAATGAGTTGAAGTGGTGGAACAAGTCCGGACGCCATTCGTTTTTCACCGCGCTTCTTCTCTTGTCCCGAAACGCTTTCCTCAAAGCCAAAGTGCTCAAGATATTACACCGCCTCGTCAAGCAGAGTTTGTCGTTCAGTCCCCATTTGGTTGAGTCGCCCATTGCGGTGCTCATGGACACGCTTGCCAAAACAGAGGCTGCGGGCGTTCCAAACTTGCTTGACGAAACAATCTCCCGATGCCTAAAATCGCCTTACAAATACTTGGACCAAAGCAACGCTCATTACGAAAGAACAAGCATTTTCTTGGTGGTTTTGCTCGAGCAGATAGCTTATCTCCGCAAGAACCTGCTATTGGACGAGCCATTGGAGGCTTGGCTCCGTGAGTTCACCAGGCAGATGATCTTGATTGGAGAACCGCAGAAGGGGGTCCAAAAACTCTTGAAAGCCTTCGATTTCGAATTTGTGCCGGATTTCTCAAAGTTGAAGTTGAAGAAAAGCGTCATGTCGACGATGGATTTTGCCGAAACTGTCATGTTTTTGAACGGACTCAAGAAGCCAAAGAGCGACTTACTTTTCGACACCTTCTCCCGCTTGGGCGACTATTGCATGAGTTTGAAAGGCTCCGACCCGGCCATCACGTGGCTCATAGACCCGGCGACGTTCCGCTTCATGGATTTTTCCGAGAAGCTCTCCGACTCCAATGTCTTGGCCATTTCTCTTTACAATGAATTGCTCAAGCAGCTCAATGCTAATTTGAAAGGTGGAGTTGGCTTGGATTTTGGAAAGTTGGCGTCGTTCTTGCTCGAAGCGTCAAGCACGAAGCAGAGAACGAAGAATCAAAACGTATTGAATTTGATGCTCTGGGTGCTCACAAACGAACAGCTAGAGAAGCTTCTGACGAATTTCCATAACGAACTAGTGGTGTTGAAGGTTTATCAGCTTTTCATCGACAGAAACGTGCCATTCACCCCCGATTTGGACCACCTTCTCAAAACCGAGTCCCCCCAAGTTGCTGGCATTGTCCGGAATATAAAGTTCTCCACCCCAGAGGAGGTGTCGAAAGTTTACCGAAAACCCGGGTTTCATTTTGTGTTTTGTGAGGAGGGAAAGAACACCGAGCTTTTTGAGCAGTTTTTGCTTACAGTTCCTGTTGAAGACTCTTTGCTATACCAAATAGCGCCGGTATACCCGAAAGTGGCGGCCAAATACTCCGACAGAGTGTGTGAAATTGCCAAATCCATGAAGGAATGGCAGAAGTCGTTGAAAATATTCATCAGGTACCCCGAGTTTTTCAAGCCTGCCGAGATCGTTCCGCTAGTCTTTGGCGACGAGAACTCCCGCGGCAAAAACTCTATGACGGCACTTTTTGCCAACTTCATCGGCTCGTGCTTGAAAGAAGAGGTCCTGCAGCAAGTGGCGGTGTGGTTCCACAAAGCGATGCTCTATGTGACCCGGAAATTCGCCGAGTGCAGTACCTTGTCGACCCGTTTCTACGAATTTCTCATTGCCGTGGACGCCACTCTCGTCCAAAACCCCTCCTTGCTCCAAAGAGTGCCTCTGGAGATCTTACAAGCGCAGGCAGAGGTCGTGTTGGCGCACGAGAAATGGATCCGTTCCCGGGAATGCTTGGCGCACATTTCGAAGGTGTTGCTGTCGAAGTTGAATATCGACAAATTGTTGCAGTTGTTCATCACCAACGAAAAGATGATTCTCTGTGAGTTACCCGAGGAGAAGGAGACACTCCTAAGAACCGACTCTGCCAAGCTCCTTCAGCAGCTATTCAAGGGAGTCAAACCAACAGAAGGCTTGCTCAAGCAGGTTGTTGTGCTCTACAACGGAACAATGGCGAGCGAAGACTTGGTGATGAAAGAGATGTTGGTGGAAATGGAGGCCAAGTTGATGGTGTCGTGGATCGTGCACGTGACGGACTGGGACTTCATCGATGAGCTTAAAGATAGCGAACTCGAGCTAGTCGGCCGTGTGAAGTTGATCACCACCAACAAATCAAGCTTTACGGTGACCTTGAACAAAAACTACATCATGAACACGGTGGACATGCCTGCCGGGTTGTATGCAGGCGAGAGCTATGACCCAGAGTTTCTTATTCAGCTCATTCTCAACAACCACGAGCTCGTGAGCGAAGTTGATGGGCAGCTTGAGTTTGACCTCGAAGGGATCATAGACTCGCATGTGCTTCGGTTTATCGTGGCCTCGTTGGCGAACCCGGTGATCAGAGACCACTGCGTTGTTTTTATGCACGGAATCTTGAAATTCCTTGAGCGGATCACCAAGGTCTCCGAGAAAAAGGCTGAGGAGAAGAGCGAAAAGAAGGAGGAAGGAAAGAAGCAAAAAAAGTACGGGAAGGACTGGAACAAACCCCAAGACGAGCAGCCGCAACATCAGGCCAGAAAGTCCTCCAAGTTCAAGCACAAGAGTCTCTTGAAGATCTACATTGCGTCCATTCTCCACACTTTGAAAGTGCAAGACCACCGAATTCCCTTGGTGTGGTACATGGTGGCGTCGTTTCTGATGATCCTTGTCAACCCAGGCCATTTCATGTACGACCGCGTGAAGCATTACATCTTGTCCACGCCGGTGATTAAGACCTACGAGGTTCCGCTTTTCAAGCCCATTATGCTTTTTATTAGGACCGAAAAGTATATCGAGGAAGACAATTACTATGAACAAGTGGCGTGGCTTGTGGACCAGCTCGCTTTCGGTGTACGGAGCGACCTAGACCTTCGGCTCATGCTGCAAAGAGAGGTGATGGAATGGATTCTTAATGTGACGAACTTGTCGTGCGTCAGAGATTCCCTCAACAACAAGATCCTCAATTTGGTATACCAGATTCAGCAAGTGTCGCTTGAAGGCGGAGAGATGTTGGTCACGAGGTTTGGAGCGTTGACCTCTTTGGAGACCATGACGCGTGACACACAAGGCACTGGTGTCACCTCTGCGCATGTGAAGCTTAACGTGGAGCAGTTGGCATTACGGTTTGCGACCCTTTCCGAGTCTCTGAAGCGGATCCGGGAATGGACATGCGATGGGGTGGCTCCTGCAGTCAAGAGAATCCATCAGCAGAGCTAATTGCTGCAGAATTTGCCGGTCGATATGTCGTGAGGTTATGCAGCAAGCTCTCCCAATGAGAGCTCCATAAGCCTACATTATGTCCGATGCATGGGTTATTTTGTGTGACCTGATCAAGCCTTGACACTCGATGTCCCCTTTTCTAGTGATCTTCAAGGACTACATGAATGATTCCGGGGCTTTATGAACCACAGGCTATAAGGTGCAGAGAAACGGGCTACAAAAACTTTTGCTTGAGGATTATCTTGAACATAACTAGACTCGTTTGGCTTCGAGCAGAACTAAACCTTTAATCCAGTCCAGCCTTTCGCCGCATTCATCACAAAGACCACTCGAGCAACGCATTCAAACCCTAGTACAAGAGTGGGTAGATATAAACGTCTACCGGAATACATCCGGGGCTGGCGTTTTCGCTGAAGACAATTCTGGAGAACTGCACAGTCTCTCCACCCTCGAGGCCTGTGCATGAGTGAAAAGTCCTGTTGATGATCTTGTGGATTCTATCAACAGCAAACGAGGTTTTCGAGTTTTCGAAGGGGCCGTAACCCAATAAGCCGGAGCTCAACTTTCCCACATAAAGAGGTTCGAATTCCTCGTCGGTGAAAGCGTGCTCGCCGTCCCAGGTGAAGGTCTGAGCTTTCGACGAGTTTCCATATCCCAAAATGGAAGACTCGCCATAGGTTTCCGCATAGAGAGACTCCATCTGGCCGTCCACTTTTGCTGCAAGTAAAACGTGGGAGTACACTGCAAGCGCAGATGAGGCGAAGAGAAGAGTGAGAGCAAAGTAAGAAGTTTTCATGTTGATGGTGTTTATCAAAATACTGGCGGGGGCGCTGTTTTATAGCCTGGTTGGCCTCCTGCTCAGTGGTTTACTGGTTGGCCTCCTGCCCAGTGGTACCCCTCATTATGTCCCAAATAGGATAGCCAGATGCCAAATTCGCTCTGGAGCATGACGTGAGTGACCTTATGCGAAGCGCGGAGTCTTGAGAACAATCCAAGCGACGAGTGGCGAAGGTGTCGGTCAAAAGCGTGATTTTAGGCGGTGAATTACGGCGCTGTCCACGGTTTTGGGGTCTTTGGAGACTCGTGTTCGAATTCATTCTAGAAAGTCCGCTCTGGTCTGGAGAGCTTCCATACTAGGGAAAAGCGGCTCGTGTTTGGCTCAACGTCGATTGAACTGCTTCGCTGCTTCAATAACCATCGGTTCTATATTTGGCAACCGATTGTTCATGTATACTTAGCACATATCGCTGCGGCATTGAAAACAATACCCACGAGCCGTAATCTATGCGGCTCTGCACCATCATCGATGCCCCGACCTTCGTTTGCCGTGTGGCTATAATCGGACCCCAGAAGATAGAACCCCGGATTCGGACGCTGTGTGCAGGCCGTGCTGTACCATGTCTCGTCCCCAAAACTGTGGGAGGATGTCTCAATCGGCGTACCGGAAATGGGCACCCGGGAGCACACGTGCACGTGGCGCCCACAGTCTGCACGTCTCTGCACCATGATCCACTGCAAGACATCACCGAAGGTATCCGGGGTTCGGCCTGCATACAACAGCCAGCGGAGCTGTTCTACAGCCGCGTGATGATGAACCACTGCTCAAGGCAGGGAACGTGGTCTTTGTCACTGCATTCAGCGCTGGAGCCGAGCGCTACAATGCCCGAGGAAAAGCTACTCCTTCGAAGCCACATTGATGAAGTCGGGTCCTGCATATACGCACATGTCTGCAGAGCAGCACAGGTTTAAGCTCCATGGGTGTAGATGACGTTTCACTAATTAGAGAATCTCGGCACTCTCTGTTTGCAGGTAGCTTCGTCTGCTGCACTGCATGCATTTTCTCCAACTTGAGCATTGCCAAGAATGACCCATGACTGGCAACCAATTTTGACAATTCCAGATGCAGTCAAATTCAAATACATGAATTAGTCCAAAGTGAATTAGTCCAAAGTGAATTAGTCCAAAGTGAATTAGTCCAAAGTGAATTAGTCCAAAGTGAATTAGTCCAAAGTGAATTATTCAGTCATTAAGTTGAATTATTTAGTCACCAAGTTGAATTATTCAGTCGTCAAGTTGAATTATTCAGTCGTCAAGTTGAATTATTCAATTAAAGTTGAATTAGTCTCAAAGTTGAATTAATCACTCATCAAGTTGAATTAGTCCAAAGTTGAATTAGTCTCAAAGTTGAATTAATCAGTGACCAAGTTGAATTATTTGATCACCAAGTTGAATTAGTCCAAAGTTAAATTATTCAGTCTCAAAGTGAATTAGTCCAAAGTTGAATTAGTCCAAAGTTGAATTAGTCTCAAAGTTGAATTAATCAGTGACCAAGTTGAATTATTTGATCACCAAGTTGAATTAGTCCAAAGTTAAATTATTCAGTCTCAAAGTGAATTAGTCCAAAGTTGAATTAGTCCAAAGTTGAATTAGTCTCAAAGTTGAATTAATCAGTGACCAAGTTGAATTATTTGATCACCAAGTTGAATTAGTCCAAAGTTAAATTATTCAGTCTCAAAGTGAATTAGTCCAAAGTTGAATTAGTCCAAAGTTGAATTAGTCTCAAAGTTGAATTAATCAGTGACCAAGTTGAATTATTTGATCACCAAGTTGAATTAGTCCAAAGTTAAATTATTCAGTCTCAAAGTGAATTAGTCCAAAGTTGAATTAGTCCAAAGTTGAATTAGTCTCAAAGTTGAATTAATCAGTGACCAAGTTGAATTATTTGATCACCAAGTTGAATTAGTCCAAAGTTAAATTATTCAGTCTCAAAGTGAATTAGTCCAAAGTTGAATTAGTCTCAAAGTGAATTAGTCCAAAGTTAAATTATTCAGTCATCAAGTTGAATTTTCCAGTCACCAAGTTGAATTAATCAGTCACCAAGTTGAGTTATTCAGTCACCAAGTTGAATTATTCAGTCAGCAAAGTTGAATTAATCAGTGACCAAGTTGAATTATTTAGTCACCAAGTTGAATATTCAGTCAAAGTTGAATTATTCAGTCTCAAAGTTGAATTAGTCCAAAGTTGAATTATTCAGTCATCAGGTTGAATAAGTCTCAAAGTTGAATCAATCACTAATCAAGTTGAATTTTTCAGTGACCAAGTTGAATTAGTCCAAAGTTGAATTATTCAGTCATCAAAAGTGAATTAGTCTCAAAGTTGAATTAGTCCAAAGTTGAATTATTCAGTCATCAGGTTGAATTAGTCCAAAGTTGAATTAATCAGTCAAAGTTGAATTATTCAATCAAGTTGAATTAGTTCAAAGTGAATTACTCTCAAAGGAACTCGTTCAAATCATTTGCTTGTGAAGTTACTTCGGCTCCTAAAGTTGGTGTCTGATTTGAACATAATTCAGCCCGTGAGAGCTTCTTTCGTCAGCAGAGCAGAGGGAGAAAAATGTACATTTTCTACAAGTCTACACGATTACAGAGCTCATAACTGCTCTTGAAAATGCAATATTTGTCTTTTATGAGTCAGTAGTTGTGTACATTGGCAAGTCTTCCAGGGTCTCATGAGCAAGGGCCAATTGAATAAGCGATACTCACTGATCTGGTACTTGGCAGGGCTCTTTGATCAATCCAGCAGACTTATGAATCATCCATAAAAATACGACCAATACAATCGGGAATGAATTCAATATGACTGTGACTGTGACTGACTGTGACTGTGACTGTGACTGACTGTGACTGTGACTGTGACTGACTGTGACTATGACTATGACTGACTATGTCTATGACTATGACTGACTATGTCTATGACTATGACTGTGACTAAAATTCCCAGCACAGGAGTCTACCAAGAAAAGCCGCAATATCAGAATTCACCAACACTTTCCATGAACATCAAGGCGCCGGATCCCCACAGATTACATGTGGAGTATCACATCAGTACACCGCAGCCTCTGGATGGGTGCTAGAAATCACTTCGTTTCCTGCATAGAGTCCCCTCTATAGGCGCAGTCAACTCCCGTCTTCTTCCCCAGAACAATGTCTGTATGTACCCCGCTTTAGCCACGTCGCTTGATCCCCAACTAATGTTCAGCTCGGGAAGTTGGCCCACTATGGGATTGATTTGGTGCTCATTTCCGTGATTCTCGCCGGCGTCCACCGCAACACGGGCCTTGTTTTCGATACCACCAATTTCTCGTCGGTGGACTTTAGGAATTGGTTCGCCAAGTACTTGGCTCTAGGAGAGTCCTGCTACGACAAATTCGTGTCTGTTCTACGCTTCAGTGGCTACTTCAAGCAGAGAAACCTCTTGCTTGACTATGTTGGAAACGAGACGAGTAAGTTCATCAAAGACCAGACAGGCCGCAGTGTTGACGATTTCCAGCAGGCCAAAAAGGCCTAGCGAAAGCCGGCTCATCCGGGCGTTTATGCAACTTCCGTCATCCTACTCATAGCTCTTGTGCCGCTTGTAGCGGTCTGGGCGTCTATAGCAGCTCAGCAGGCGTCAGGGAAGCTCATATTCCCTGGTCACGTGACCACACATATGGTCACGTGCGTGGTCATGTGCGCACAGTAGTCTCATTGCTCTGCAAGAAACTAGCCAATTTTGCAGGAGCCTTGCTTCTTTGTAGCGAAAAGTGCCAGGTGGGTCTGCTCTTATATGCAAGGCGCCTGGTCCGATCGTACATCAACAGAATTGAGATGCATTGAACTGACCCCACGTCCGTCTTTTCATGAAAAACCCTTTCTGACATCTCCGACACACCGCTTGTTTTACTCCCTTCTTCCTATCTTCACTCATATTCCAATGTCCGAGCAAGAACTCCTAGCCACCGCATTCATAAAAGCCATTGAATTGGAACAGCAATGTGACACGCTTCTTTCGTCCACGTACCTCGAGGCCTACAGCGCCCGTAAGCTTGCCTCCTTTGGCTTGGCCATCACCAATTTGTTGATGAGCAACATCCGAACGGGAATGGCGGGCAAAACCCTCATAGAGCTCACTATGGATCCGGCGTTTTCACAGCCCGGCGAGGAAATCGCCGCCGGAACGCTTCGTGTCGGAGATATAGTGAGATTGGACCGAATGGCGACCGCCAAGGACGACGAGTCGGCGCTCGAAGGCGTTGTCACGAAACTCTCTGGAAAGCTTGTAGCTGTGCTGGTGAAAGAGGACACTTCCGACGAGAACCTTTTGGCCCTCTACAACAACACGGGCAACGATAATATACGCATGTGGGTCGTCAAGCTCACGAACTCCGTGACCTATAAGCGCATGTTGCAGGCCATGGGTCGGTTGCAGAAGTTAGACGAGGGCAAAATGGGCTCCGTGATCCGTCTTCTCCTAGGTCTTGACCTGTTCACTCCGGGGACACTCGAGGCCAAATTAAGGAAATCAAATACGCTTAACCCTGGCGATGTTGTGTCTGAACCCGAGTTCTATGACTCCAACTTGAATGAATCTCAGCGGCAGGCAGTTTCTCTGGCTTTGAAGAATCTCGTGACAATAATCCACGGGCCTCCCGGGACTGGAAAGACTTACACACTCATTGAGCTCATCAGACAGCTCAAGTTCCGGCACGGCGAAAAGGTGCTTGTCTGTGGAGCTTCCAACATCTCCGTGGACAATATCCTCGAGCGGCTTGCGCCTGCATTTGCTGAAACGAGTACGCCTCCACCCAAGCGCAAAACTGCAAAGGCTTCGGCAAAAGGGAAGGATGGAAAGGATGCCATCAAAAATTCGAAGACGTCCAAGTCCGTCTCTCGTGGGAACCCGGAAAAACTCATCCGAATCGGGCATCCCGCCCGGCTTTTGCAGACAAACCTCAAGCACTCGCTCGATGTGCTTTCCAAGTCGCTGAGTTCAGGACAGGGGGCAGAAAGTCAGGCTATTCTCCAGGACATTTCAAAGGATATCGGCGACACTTTGGCGCAGATAAAAAAGTGTAAAAAGTATGGCGAGCGGCGGGCGCTCTGGGGTGAGTTGAAGCAGCTCAAAAGCGAGCTTCGAGAACGGGAGAAGAAGACCATTCAGGAACTCCTTACGGGCGCCGATGTTATCTTGAGTACCCTCCACGGTGCAGGGTCCAACGAGCTCTATAACATCTACAAGGACCCCAAGTACGGACCCGAGAATCCATTTTTCGACACTATCATCATCGACGAGGTGTCGCAGGCGCTTGAGCCGCAGTGCTGGATTCCGCTCATCAACCACTTGGGCTGTCGCCGCTTGGTGATTGCGGGGGACGATAAGCAATTGCCTCCAACGGTGGAGTCGCTTGAGACTGCACGGAAGCTTCATCAGGAAGGCCAGACCATAGCGAATTTGGAAAAGACGCTCTTTGACAGGCTTGTGCAGGACTTGGGCGGAGACGAGTACCGCAAGCTACTCAACATCCAGTACAGAATGAATGCGCAGATTATGGACTTTCCCTCGCGCCGGTTATACGCTGGAGAGCTCAAGGCTGCGAAAAGCTGTGCAGAGATACTCCTCTGCGACATGCCAAATGTGGAGAGGTCCGACCTTACATCTGCGCCATGCATCTGGTACGATACGCAGGGCGGCGATTTCCCCGAACAGCAGAGTGCGGACTCGGCCAGCAGCTTGGCCCTCTCCACGGGGTCCAAGTACAACGAAATGGAGGCGCTGGTGGTGGTGGCGCACGTGAGCTCTCTCTTGGATGCAGGCGTGCTCCCAGAACACATTGGCGTTATTTCACCGTACAGTGCACAGATATCCGTGCTCAAGAGGGTTTTGGCTCCGTTCGAGAAAATCGAAGTGTCGACCATCGATGGTTTCCAGGGCAGAGAAAAGGAAGTGATTATCATCTCGCTTGTGCGGTCCAATGATAACCGCGAGGTTGGGTTCTTGGCGGATTCCAGGCGACTCAATGTCGCAATGACTCGCCCAAAGCGGCAGCTCTGTGTAATTGGCGATATAGAATTGTTGCAGCAGAGTGGAGTCAAATTTTTGAAGGAGTGGGCGGACTATGCGGAATCGCATTTCGACCTTCAATACCCCGATAGCTCGCAATGCTGAAAAGCCCCCTCTCCATGGAGGCACAGTGATTTCTAAGGAAGCTCAGCCGCAGACGACATTGTGCATGTTACAGGGGTCGAGGCGGGTCTGGCCCAAAAAGTGCGCATTTATGCCTAGTTGGGGCGCAGGCCTCAGAGGTGTCATGGCACAGAGCGTTGCAAGTCATGCGCCTCAGCGACTCTCAATTACCAGAAGAACAAAGCAAAAACTGTGTTCTCGTCAGCATACTGTATAATGAAACAAGCTTGTGGATTTTTCGACCAAGAAACTTCTAAGCGCTGGACTCGCAATCTTTCAGCATTGCTGCAAAGGGGGAAATCGACTTCGGTGATTCGAGCCACGGAAACCAAAGGCAGCCCGAGGTCAAATGAGACGCTGAAAACGCGCGCGAATTCTCAGTTCGTTTCTAGATTTCCCCCACATTGATCAATCGGTTGAAATATCAACAAAAGGCTTCGTCTATGGATGCATATAACATAGAGATCCAGCCAAATCTTGCATACCAAGTTGAAATTTGAGATAGCGGCAGTTTGTGGCGATGAACGATGCCCAGAACTTTCAGGTACATTGTAAGATGCTGACAAAGAGTTTTGGCCTACGGTACCTCTTCGGGTAATTCACGTGAGTTGGTGAGGCTATGAAATTTTTCAAGCAGCGGTCGCAGGCGAGTCCGTCTTGGTGGCATGTTCTGGTGCGAGCAGAGAAATGAATGCACCCAGAGAACACAACAAAGCATACATTTCCACTCGCGAAAGCTAATACTGCACTCGATCAGGTACACAAGGTGCATCTAAATTGCAAGCGCGCTCACATGGCCCCAGCAAAAAGCGCGTTTCTTGTACCTTTCCTGCTGGAATGTGAAACAGGCGATGCAGAGATGCCTAATCCGTACACAAAGAACACCAATACGCCAAGACATACCTCGATGCGGCTGGACGTTTAAGCCACTATCAAATCACTATAAAAGCCACTGACCCCGCGCTTCTCTGAAGAATTATCACCAAAGATCTCCAGATCATCTCAACCCCTTATCCAAATTCAAACGTTCCTTTAAACACCACTCAAGCCGCCACGATGAAATTGACCTTCATTCTTTCTGCCGCCACTCTTTACTCCCTTGCTTCCGCTGCCACCATCTACCAATACCACTACGTTACCGTGGATGCCGACGGAAACTATGTTGGGGAAAGCACCCCTTCTGTTAGCCTAGTGGAGCCTGCTGCCTCAGGCTCGGACTTCGATGACTCTGAAAATGCTCCTGTGGAGGTCTCAGAGGATTACTCCTACCCTACTGTTGCTTCGTATGCAGTACCAGATGAATCCGCTTACTCGGAGGAGCCCTCTTACTCGGAGGCTCCTACTTACTCGGAGGCTCCTACTTACTCGGAGGCTCCTACTTACTCGGAGGCTGCCGAATATGAGCCTGCTACTGCAACTGCAGTAAGGAACGTTGTCTACACCCAGGCTGCCTCCTCTGCCCCTGCTGCTCAAAGCTCTAGCACTGCGGGATCGAGCTCCGGTGATGGAATCTACGCTCAAATCCAGTCTTCTGGCGCAGATGCTGACTTTGCCAAGCAGATCTTGGATGCACACAATACCAAGAGAGCCTTGCACTCTGCAAACAAATTGAGTTGGGACACCGAGGTCTACAAATACGCGCAGGCCTACGCTGACCAGTACTCGTGCGGCTCTGGATTGCAGCACAGTCACGGCCAATACGGAGAGAACTTGGCTGTTGGTTACGAATCGGGCAGCGCAGCCCTCCAAGCTTGGTACGACGAGGTCAATGGCTACGACTACTCCTCCTTCGCTTACAACCACTTCACTCAGGTGGTTTGGAAGAGCACCACCAAGCTCGGTTGTGCATACAAGAAGTGCTCTGGCGGCATGTATGTGATCTGCTCGTACGACCCTGCTGGAAACGTTGCCGGCCAATTTCCACAGAACCTCTCTCCCAACTAGGACCCTTACAATCAATTAGGGAAATACACGGAAATAAGCGAGCTCTCACCAAAAAATGTATGCACGAATCGTGTAAGCACTGTATGTAGGCAGAATGCAAAAGTTCGGAATGCCTCGAAGAAACAATGGAGCTCGAGACGATGCGTCATTGGGGACACGAATGTAACGCCAAAAGAGCACTTGTGCCTGTTAATGGCTCCTTCTTCACCACAATGGAGAACGCAGATTGCCAAGCCACCAACGTATTCTCACAATGACTCGCATTTTCGACCTTAAGGTGCAGTAGTCCGACAATCGCCCGAACCTTAAATACCGACAGCAAAGATACAATTGTGAACTGCCCCTCTCGCAATTGCTGGTTCTAGAATTTCAAGCCAATTCTCGTCGGGCAAAGCTTTTCTGAAATAACTGTCGATCATTCACTGCATGTTTGCGGCAGACTAAGCCTGCCTGTATGGTGCAAGTGAACGCCTCACCAGGTTGAATCATCGTCGCTACGCGCAGACCAATTCGCACATCTCTTGGTTTGCACCAACCCTAGAAAAATACACAGAACGCAGCCACACAGCGCTTGATCAAATCTTACTGGCTTTGTCCCCAATCAATGGATAAGACTCCTCCAGGCACGATACAGGAGATGTCCGCGGAACGCGTTCCCTCGGCCTCTGCGTCTCCAAACTTCGGCTTCAAAGATGAGGAGTTCGAAGGTGGCCATTCCTCAAACTTGCAGCTGGCGCCTCCAATCAATTACGATGCAGACGAATTGGCCTCTTATCCCACCGACAATCAAGCTCAGAAAAAATCTTATAGAGCCTGTATCAGATGCAGGTTTCGTCATACCCGGTGTCCGGGCGGTCAGCCGTGCCTGAAGTGCCAGATGGCTAAAACGAAGTGTGAATACAACGAGTATAACAAGCGATTGGTGGTTTCGCAGAAATACCTCTACAAGCTTCAGGATGATATCGTGAAGCTAAAGAAGGAGAACGCAGCTCTCCGTAATAGCCTTAAACAAGAGCAGATGAAGGCACCGGCGCATGAGCGGCCGCCGAGCCGCTTGGAACTCCGCCCACAATTCCAGTCGCCCTACTCACTTCTGGAGAGTTTGGAAACACTGGAGCATTTAGGCCTGGATGTCTATGAGCCAAAAAATGAAGTCATACACCCTTCCCTTGATAAGCATGGCAGACTAATCCAGTCTCAAACTGGGGAGAAACTTTATGTGGGGTCTTCATCTATGACCTTATTTGGGCTTGAAATCCAGAACATGGCGCCCAGTCTTCCCAACTCCAACTTGCTACATCTTCACTCGTCTGCTTCGACTCCCACTGAGAGCCCCGCCAACAGATATGGTTCACCAATCACAGAGAATGTGCTCAATGAAAAGAAGCGTGAGACACGCATCTTAGAAAAAGAGGGCAATGCATATAACATTACCTTGGCCAAGACAAACACTCGCCCGGGGTTGTCGGTGAACTTCACACTTCCGTCTTACTCCTATGCCATCCTTTTGGTGGATACTTTCATCAACTACAACGATGGGTGCTTCTATTTCTTCAACGAGGGGCTAGTCAAAAGGTACTTGATGAACCTATACGCGGGAAACACAGGCGAAAATAAGAAAATAATCAAGAGAAACATTTCACCGAGGCATTCTCCATCGGATGATGAAAATCTGATCAAGACTGATACTGACGACGACACTATTCTAGAGACGATTTGGTTTTGCAAGATATTGTTGATCTTCGCCATCGGCGAGATGTACCTTGGCACAGATTCTGACCCTCACATGAAAAACCTGGAAGAAAATAATGCCAAGAAATTTGGGAAGAACAAGACTAAAAAGAAACTTCATGGAAAGAGGAATACCCTCCCTGGCTCTGGCTTCTTCTACCAAGCCTCCGAACTCTTCACGGGCTTATTTGCGTCTGGAGCTATCGATAACATCACTAAAGATGGTGGTATAGAGGTCATGCTTCTATATGCGTTCTATCTCCAAGTTGCAGACTGCACCATTGCGTCATACTTTTACTTCGGGTTGGCTTTGCGCTCCACCTTAATTTTAGGCTGGCATGTCGACGCGGATATGGAGAATTTGAATCGATTCGAATTGGAACATAGGCGAAGGATTTGGTGGACCGTTTATATGTACGAGCGAATGCTCTCGTCAAAAGCAGGACTACCTCTCAGTTTCGCTGATGACAGTGTTTCCACGGAATTGCCTTTCGACTTTGATATATCCTTGGATAACTTTCCCGCAGATGAAAATGATGTTCGAGGCTATTTTATATTCCCTTCCTCGGAATACATCAACAATTGCGTGACAATCACACAAATCAATGCAATCATCTTGTCCTCTTTATACACAAAGCAGCCAACGGCGAACATCCTCCCAGTTGTTTCGGACTTGGTGCAAAGGCTTTTCAAGTGGAAAAGCTCGCTCCCCAGCTTCCTACTTGTGGATTTTTCAGCTCCAAATTTCACCATCTCAAGGTTGATTGTCAATCTCATGACAGAGTATTTCCAAGGAATGAATTTGGCGGTCCGGCCATTATTATTTCACTTCGCCACCAAAAAACTCAAAGAGCTTCAATCGCAAGAAGAAGGCCCGAAGTACGTGGATCTCTCGAAATACTCCAAAAATGTATTGACGTTGCTCAATGCTTCTTTCCAAGCATCCATCAATACTATAAAATCCATTTGGGCACTACTACCGCAGAATATGGTCGCTCTTTTTGGGTGGATGGACCGTGAATATCTTTTCACATCTGCCTCCACATTGATCTTGTTCAATGCCTCGTTTGGTGTACATGATGCCACCTGTGAGCATCTAGATCATGCGTTGAGTCTTTTCACAAAAATGAAAAAGCTTGGTAACTACCCAGCGGCATTAAGAAGGGCTCAACTTCTTAAATTGATCAAGGTCTTGGATTTCAATGGTGTCATGAATCATCTCTTACAAGAGCATGACGACGATTTTAAAACTAGTACCAGTGGTGCAGATATACCCATGGACCTTGACCACAACATTCCCTTGAATACCCTGACCGCCACTGCGAATTTCAGACATAGTCCAGAATACTCTGTCCCAAATTCTGAACCTCTCCAATCAGACCTAGACTTCATTCAATTCAATGGCCCGGTTCCATCTGCGACGCGGGCAGCCTCCAAAAGACATACGCCAGCTATCGCCCCCACGGAAGACTTGAAGCAAGAGCATACCTTTCAACTTCCACAAAGCATCTACCAATCTAAAGGAGACGTATTTCCCAATTCAGATCTTGAGGGTATCGAAGGTGTCACTTATCTCGATGAGGAACAACAATTATGGAACGAAATTACCAATGACGCTGGATGGTTGCAGCCAGCGGGGGTACCCAACGGGACTGGTATTAGAAGTGATTATAAGATGCCGATGTATGGGGATGTGTCAAACAAACCGCCAACGTCCCCTAATCTAAATAACGCTTTTATGCCAAGTTCACGCCCATCCATGAACAACATGGCTGGTGCATACAGTGACATTATCAATATGGAGTTCCAAGATGACCTTTTTTGAGATAATACACGGTGTCCCGGGCGATCATACAGACCTAGACATCAGGTTTCGCATAAATGCAATAAATAATAATTAGCTATTAACAGCCTGTATACCTAAAAGAAGTCTAACAGCGCATCATTTTGGCCCTGCTGCTGAAGTATTTGCTGTGGGGATATGGACAGGATTGGCGCTGAATTCTTTTCTTGATTCTTGTAATTTCCGGTTTCAAAGCTGGACAAGTCTACGAATGCCAGAAGCTCGGGTTCTTTGGTCATCATCTGAGGCGAAATACCGTCTGTAAAAGGTAACTCAGTGGGCAGTTTGCTATACTTAAGCTGGTTCTGCTGCAACTGATTAGGGTTGAGCTGCATATGTTGTTGGCCTTGTGAAGCCAGCTTCCGGCCAGAATTTACTGCCACGGATCCAGGCGTGTGCAGCAAATTCATTTGCGGGGATTGAAATTGTTGCTGTGGCTGATTAGGCATACTAAACTGATTGAATGCAGAATGCTGGTTTTGAGCCATGGATTGTACTGGAGCATGTTGTTGCTGGGGGGGCTGTTGAGACTGAAGCGCCAGCGGATGAGCTTGCTGATGCATGTTCGGTGTCATATTCCCGTTTCGATTATTTTGCTGGTTGTACAAGCTCTGAGGATTCATTTGAATGCCGTTGGCAGGACTCTGGAAATTTTGACCTCCGTGGATATTCAGAGGATTTTGCATACCATGAAGGTTTTGAAGATTGGGTGTGTTCTGGGCGTTTGTGATGTTTTGGAAGCTCAGAGCATTACGCATGTTCTGGAATATCTGATTGCGGTGGGAAGGATTCTGAGAGTTCTGTATGCTCTGCATTGTTTGCAAATTGGGGTTTTGACTATTCAAAGTCTGAGAACCTTGCATATGCTGAGAGCTTTGCATATTTTGAGGCGCCTGAAGATTCTGGGAGGTTTGAGGAGTGATTCCCTGTGGAAACCCTTGGAAGCCCTGCATGTTGGCATTAGGAATGCCTTGAGGTGTTTGAAGGCTAGGGTTCGGCGCATTTCCTGCGTTTTGGGGATTACTCTGCGGCAGTCTCCCCTGAGCTTCTTGTTGTAACTTCATCTGCTGGATCTTCAACTTAAGAAATTGCATAGCCTCAGGATAAAGATCTTGAAGCCGTTTATATAACAGTCTGAGCTCTGGCATTTCCGGCGGCGTCGACAATATCACAGGAAATTGTAGTCTGTTTGGCTGGCGCGCGGCTTCCTCGTTGACATAAGTATCATTGATGTATGTGAGTACACTTAAATTGCATTGTAGTCGACGGTTGATATTGTTGTACTGCTCTAATATACTCTGTCTGTTCTGTGGCAGTAATTGTTGGATTGTCTGCCGATTGCTTAAGATTGTAGCGTATATGCTGTGAGCCTTCTTTATGAGCAGCGAATTGATGAGGAGTAAAACCGTGACCCTGTCTTGATCAATTTCAAATTTTCTTCTTTCGGGCATTTCCCTGACTTGAGCTTTTTGGGTGTTAAAAGACACGAGTTTGTGGGCAGCACTTGCGTCTTCTCAGGAAATCTGATGATAAAGCCGAGTTACGAACTTATGTTTTTTTGTTCTACCTGGTCGCGAAGCCTGTACTTAACATCACTTGTCAAAATGCGCTTTTGATAGTGCGCAGACGCGCAAATTGCACCCACGGCGCTGCGCGTCATTACGTTTGAACCGTTATGTCCCGAGACACCGATTAGACTGTGAATCGCGAATATAGCAAGTTTCATCAAATGTGCCTATGTTTTACTTCTAGTGGTCTGCTATATTGCAAGAGTCAAGTTTGGCGCACAGATGAACGCCTCATTCACTTGACTCTGTATCCAGGATGCTCCATAGTTCTTTTTCGGAGTAACGCTCACAACTTCTCAGTGAGTTCAGGAACTGCCTCATTAAGGTCTTGGACTAAACCAATATCTGCCACATTGAAAATTGGGGCTTCGGGGTCTTTGTTGATGGCGACAATAGTCTTGGAATCTTTCATTCCCGCAAGATGTTGAATTGCACCGGAAACTCCAACGGCAATATACAATTCTGGTGCAACAATCTTACCTGTTTGACCAACTTGCAAGGAGTTGTCGCAGAATCCAGAGTCAACTGCTGCTCTGGAAGCACCAATGGCGGCATTAAGCTTGGTGGCCAAAGGCTCGATTAAAGAATCGAAACTCTCTTTAGATTGCAATCCACGACCTCCGGAAACAACGCGCGAGGCTGAAGCCAATTCGGGTCTTTCGGAGGTGATCAACTGCTCAGAAACGAACTCAGTTCTGTTTCCCGTCTCTCCCGAGAATTTCACCTCGTCAATGGGGACACCCTCGCCCACCATCTCGGATGGAGGGAAGTTGGAGGCTCTTGCAGAGAGCAATATAGTTTTATCCTCGGACTTTACTGTAGCCAATGCATTTCCAGCATAAATTGGTCTCACGAAGGTGTCTTCAGATTCAACTTTGATGATATCGGAAATTGGCTGAACGTCGAGCAATGCACCCAATCTTGGCAATAAGGATTTGCCAACTGCACTGGCAGGAGTGACAACATGGCTAAATCCATTATTCTCAACAATTTCTTTTAATAATGGGGACAACTCTTCGGCAAGATAATGGTTGTACTGCTCACCTCTGGCTAGTAAAACTTTTGTAACTCCATCAATCTTTGCTGCGTTTTCGACAATTCTCTCCCCGTCGGGTCCGGCCACTATAGCTGTAATAGGCTTACCGAGAGCCTTTGCTGCTGACACTGCAGATAAAGATGGCGGCGTGACGGCACCATTTGCAGACTCAATAAATGCGAGTGTGTCAAGCCTTAATGCTGTATTAGAGAATTTTCGAATGGAGGCAACGGAACGGAGCATTTTGAGATATATAGATATTGAGGTTCAACCAAGGAAGTCTTAAAATTTTACGTGTGCGACTGTGCAGTTTCGCACCGTAATCGGCCTTTGAAGCCGGTGAGCTGGACTTTGTGCAAAAGACTAGCCTTTGCTTGAAATTGACTGATTTGGGAGAAAGCGCCGCTCATTCGAAAGGTAATATATCCTCTTGAGTTCCGGAACTAAGCGTTTTCGAAATTCACATGAGATATAATTTTGAAGCAGATCTGAACTTCTTTTTTACATTGAACCGCGTTATTCAATTTTGTACGGAGAAGACATTTCGATACTCTTTTCAAGAACCCTAAAGTTGACTTTTTCTTTTGAGGATTTTGAGGCGTTTAAACCGATTCAGCAAGAAGAGAGAGGCCTCGGCTTTTGTGAGTCACCCCTCTATATATTGGGTTCCTGCACTCCTTTTGTATGTTTATAGCAACCGCATCGTGGGCCCCACACTTGGTTATATAAGCGACATTCTCAACCAATATCTCTCGATTTATTACTACCTATCACGTGCGAAGCGCTTAATACTACACAGCAATAGAAGTGATTTATGACATAATTCTTGATTGAAAAAAGCAAACCCACGTGTACCACTAATGTCTACTGAAAGAGACAAACGAGTGAAAGCTCCACAGCAGAGCCGAAACACGTCTAGCCCCAGTCCCAGCTACAGGCTTATCTCCAAAAAAAGGGTTAACTCAGAACGAGACACCCTACTCAAGTATAGTGACTCTCGAGCCTATGATGGGTTTTCGAAAGCTACGGGCGATCGCCTGAGCTCAGATGATGATTCCTTTTTCGTTGGTCGGCCCACAACATCGCCTCACATGGAAGAAGGCTCACGGCCCCTTTCTTCTTCTGTACAAGAGTATGCTCCAGGAGCTCATGCAACCTCCATTAGAGAGCTTCTCCCTTACTACTTGCCCATATTATCGTGGATAAATGAATACTGTCTCGAGTTTTTCGTGGGCGACTTGATAGGAGGCGTGTCTTTGGCTACATTCCAAATCCCCTTGGCCATATCCTTTTCCAATTCTTTGGCCAAAGTGCCCATTACTTGTGGCCTTTACTCTTTGGGTATCGCTCCTCTTATATACATGTTTTTGGGGTCTGTCCCGCAAATGATAACTGGACCTGAGGCTCCAATTTCACTTATTGTGGGTCAAGCCGTCGAGCCGCTATTACACCACTCAAAGAAGTACAAACTTTCCCCTATAGAGTATGTTGTTGCCATAACATTTTTGAGTGGTATTACGCTTCTAGGACTTGGGTTGGGTAGATTTGGTTTCTTGGATAACGTTCTATGTGACTCTTTATTGAAAGGCTTCATATTTGGCGTGGGTGTCGTTATGATAATAAACGCATCGATTCCTATGCTAGGACTTGAGGAAGTTCTCAAGGAAGTGATGAAGGACCGAAGTGCACCGGACATCCATTCTCCTTTCGACAAAGTTAGATTTGTGATGAACCACATGCAAGAATATCACCTGCTCACGCTTCGAGTAAGCTTATGCGCCTTCGCTACTATTATGATCGTCCGCAAGCTCAAAACCTTTGCTTGTAAGTCAAAAAGAAAGAACTTAAAAGCTGCCATTTACATTCCAGACATATTGATAGTGGTGGTGACCTCAACGGTGTTGTGTTATCGATATAAATGGAACCACAACGGTCTAGAGGTTGTGGGACGTCTTTCGGAGGTGCCCACCGAAATCCCTATCTTCAATCCACTTTCATGGCGCTACTTAAGACTTATGAAACACCTTACCTCATCTGGATTAGTCTGTGCTATGCTAGGCTTCTTTGAGTCTACCACGGCTCTGAAGTCGCTTGGATCTCGCTATAACTTACCAATTTCATCAAATAGAGAACTCGTTGCTCTCGGGGCGATTAATATTTTTGTCTCTATTTTTGCTGGACTTCCTTCATTCGGAGGATACGGGAGATCAAAGATTAACGCAATATCTGCTAGAACCACGTTTTCGGGTGCAATAATGGGAATCATTTCCCTAGGAACTGCTCAATATGTGTTGGGCTATTTGCATTACATCCCAAAATGTATTCTTAGTGTGATAACTGCGACTATTGGTATTCTGTTGATGAGTGAAGGTCCTCCTCAGCTTTATTTTCACTGGAAGTCTAAAGGCCACGATGAGATGTTCACATTTGTGATCACAGTATTGACTACACTTTTCTTTTCAATGGAGGCAGGTGTCGCAGTTGGCTTAATTTATCTGTTCATTCGAGTCATAAAAAATTCGGCTAAGTCCAACATCCAGATTTTAGGAAGAGTTCCAGGGACCAATAAGTTCCTAAATGCCGATACAGATGCTGAATTCGTTGAAAGTGGGACTTCAGCAAGTGGGAATCCTCCGCCGTTCGAGAAGAGATTGTCGCAAATAAACTTGTTCACTGATAACATTAGGCTATTGAATTACCAGGCATTGGAAGAGATTGAAGGATGCCTTATTGTGAAAATCCCAGAGCCTTTGACTTTTGCAAACGCAAGCGACCTAAGGGCACGACTTGATAGGCTTGAAAGATACGGATCTACTAAAGCTCATCCTGCACTCAAAAGGAAAAGGGCAGCATCGATGTCCAAATACACAATCTTTGACTTGGAAGGAATGTCATTTATTGATTCGTCTGCAGTGCAAATCCTACACAGCGTACTAAAAGGTTATCAAAACCGAGGAATGCGTTCGTTTTTTGTTCGGGTTCCAAAGAGTCGCTCTTTACGCGAAAGACTCAGGAGTACGGGCATAACGGACATCCTTCAGGACGATCTCGAAATCACCAAGCAGGCACGGTTGGGACTTACTGACGGTTCTCAAGACTTTGTTATGGGGAGCTCCAATTCAAGGTTTGCTCCAATTGATACTCACAAAGAGCCATTTTTCGACCATATACGAACAGCCTTGGCAGTCATCGATGATTATGAACAGATTATTGAAAGAAAAACAGAAACAGTCTAGCAGCTATGCTACTGGAATAAGGATACATTTTAAATAACTGTTGTAAATATTACAGCTACGCGGTTAGTCGAGCACGTGACAGACCAAATCGCTTAAACGCGTTCTTTTGCCAATATTCAAGCCACATAGTACGCCCTTCATGAGTAACGAGAAAGACGAGCTAAACATCAAAGAGGAATATGAGCTATGGAGAAAAAACTGCAGGTACATGTATGACTTCGTTAGTGAAACAGCTCTCACGTGGCCTTCATTGACAGTGCAGTGGCTTCCTGAACACAGTGTGACTGATGTGGTGAATGCTAAATTGTTGTTGGGTACACACACTTCTGGAGAAGCACAGAATTACCTCAAATTGGCTTCAACAAAGTTGCCAAACCCAACTGCTCAAAATAAACAAAAGGTGTCCTCCATCATAAAAATCTCAAAAAAGTTCGAGACCTCTAGCGAGATCAATAGGGCTAGATATATGCCTCAAAACCACAACATAGTGGCCACTATAGATGGAAATGGTGAATGTGACCTTTTTGAATTGGATACAGGCATTACAAAAGGTCATTTTGCACCCCACTCTGAAAACGGGTACGGTCTATCTTGGAACCTGTTCGAAGAAGGACTCCTAGTTACATCCTCAGATGACAAGACTGTTGCTGTAACTGACATCAATAAATTAGGTGAGAAAAACGCTTCCATAATATATACTGCTCACACTGATATTGTGAACGACGTCAAATGGAGCAGCTCTGATGCAAATATTTTCGGATCCGTTTCAGATGACCAGAATCTCCTAATTTACGATTCTCGAGTACAAAAAAACATTCTTGGATATCGCAGTTTAGATCCTAAAGGTATCAATAGTATTGCCTTTTCACCCTTCTCAGCAAACCTTTTAGCTCTTGGTAATGCAAACTCAAACATTAACCTATTAGACATGAGAAAAATGTCTTCCAAGAAGCAAGATGAATGTCTTCTTCATACCATGATGGGTCATGGAGACTCAATTACTTGTTTGGAGTTCTCACCAGGAAAAGATGGTATACTCGCGTCTGGCTCACAGGACAGAAGAGTGTTTATTTGGGATTTAAGCAAGATAGGCGAAGAGCAGTCTCAAGAAGATGCTGAGGACGGAGCACCAGAGATTTTCATGATGCACGCGGGTCACACTGGTGCTGTAACAGATTTAAGCTGGTGCCCGTTCATGGACTGGACACTTGCTTCTGTAGCCGATGACAATATCGTCCACCTCTGGCAAATTGGGAAGTCTTTAGTCGAGACTGAGTCACTTGATTTCGCCAACATAACTTTGGAATAGTAAGTCTCATACTGACTTCGAGTCTGAAGAAATACATTCGGTTTACGTTGCAAATCGCACACTTGACTGACTAAACGGTTCTACCGTCAAACTTTGTCAGCGGACAATATGCCTACGGCGATTAGTTCGAAGCCAAATGGATCAAATTTCGCGTATACGTTTCACATAATGGTCCATTGTCTTCGAGTAAAAACTTCCCTTATTGTGCTACGATCCTAATTTGCAAATAAAAAATTAGCAGATCTTGTGAAGTGTCTCTTGATGCAGTACATCTCAATGGACTCAACATTGTAACCTACATAACGTTTGTATTATAATCGTCCTTTGGGCCATGCTTTTTCCTTGTTATACTTATCAATAAATCGCTCGCGTCCACAATGTAGCCTTTTTACTAGTTACGAGTAAATACCCCAGGTTCCGCGCGGGCGCAATAAGTCGTTGGTACATTCTCGCCAGCTTTCGGATTCGGAATCGCACGACCTCACTTAGTCATCCCTCAATCGCGAGGAGTCGACCATCTTTACCAGCAAGAATGGCCGATTTCCCACCTAATTTATCCATCCGCCCATTGACCATCGAGGATTTGAGTAAATGTGTGGAATTGGAGGCGAAAGGATTTCCCGAGTCAGAGAGATGCTCTGAGGCCAAATTCAAGTACAGATTGACTGTGTGTCCCGAGCTCTGTTCTGGATTATTCGTCAGGGAATATAGCACGAAGTATAACGCTGTTAATTTGCCAGAGGTTGCTAAAAGATTGGAGGAGGAAAACGCATCTAAAGAAGAGTCTGGTGACAAAGACGCAAATGACGAAGACGAGAGCTATGATGGATTGCCCACAAAACTGTCTGTTGTGAAGGAAACCTTAATAGGCCACATTATTGCCACAAAGATTTATTCGGACAAAATTACGAGCAAGTCTATGGATTTGCCATCGAAGGATGATATCGAGCAGGGCCATATAGAACACTCTAGATTCATAGGTGTGCATGGCTTGGTCATTGACCCCGAATGGCAAGGTAAGAGTTTGGGAACCCTTTTGATGCATGATTACATACAAAAAATGTCCAACCAAGATATTGCTAGCAAGGTGGTCATTATTGCACACAAGCATTTAATTCCCTTTTACGAAAAGATTGGTTTTGTTAACCACGGCGAGAGCGATTGCAAGTTCGCCAATGAGGTTTGGTACGACTTATCAATCGACTTGGTCCCTCAAGAGGAGTAAGTCAGCGAATGTCTCAAATACTTTCAATATAATCACGAGTAATTTTGCGGTAACTGAATGATAATTTTCCAACGGGACTTCCTAATCTATTTTGATGGCTCGCTGTGCGCGAAATGCGTTTTCTTGACCTCGAACTAGTCCATGATGAAGATTCCCAAGCCCATCCAAGAGGTCTTTGATATATTTCCCCTAACAACTTATCCGCCCGTTCCCAAATCAAATGAAATCCATTCCAAACAGTATGCTTTCGGCTTGAAACTGAATCCTTCCGACTCATCGTCATCAGGATCATTCGTGCTAGCAGTTCACAATGTCAAGCCCATTGACGTACATGGTTCAATCAAATACGTAGCCACAGATCCAATTGGATTGGCAAACTCCCTTATCTTATGCTTCAGTAATTCTTTATGTCTTCCGAGTGATACTAGAGGAAATACATCGCAGCACGTTTTGATGCCGTTATCATATCTCGCATCACCTGATGATGAACTTCCAATTGTGGTGGAAACCATCGACAGAGCTCAAGAAGTCGTCTGCTCTACTGAATTGAGAAGATCAGTCGCCTCCAAATATTTTACAGCCCCAGCCGAGCGTTTGTTTAACGATTTGTTGGATGGGTTTTATGACATGTGGATATTTGCTTTGATTTATGACATTCCTTTCACTAACCCCTCGGCTAGCCGGGAGTTCTTTTACCAAGATCCAGATGTCAGAGGATTTGGAAATATCATAACGAACAAAGTTTTGAAAGACATGACCAAATGGGGATCTTTCAGACAGAGATACTCTCATCTATTTCACGACAATTTTGCATATATGAAAGATGCGAGCGAGTTAATATGTGGCTATAGCTTACTGAATAAGAAATCCTTTGAGCAAGCTTACCTCTCTGAGCTAACGAAATTCGGTTCCTCAATCCCGCTCTTTTTGGATTTTTTTCAGAAATCTGACGCCTCAGAGGCCAAGTCAATTTTGCAACTCAAATTTGCCTCATATTTCATTTGCATTAATTTCTTCGTTCCCAAAGAAACGCAACTTTCAGAATTAGTGCGCTCCAAGCACACGGATGCGTTGGAGTTCAGTATGGGGCTTTTGGAGACCTACTAAAACGCTTTATACATTCCTTTCTATTATATCTTATGACTCCCTATTGTATTGCTATAGAGTTGACGTTGCTCGTCAACAAAGAAGTCACATTATCTTCAATAATTTTCTCAGAGGTCTCTGACAAGTGCTTCTTTGGGTCTTGCTTACCAACGTACCTCGTCTTTAGTTGCTCTTCCAGCAAATCCTTCTCCTCAGTCACCCTTTCATTGTAGCTTTTTGCGATCTTCACCAAATCTTGCACATTCTTCAAGTTTTCATGCTCGGAATGGTCATAGTCCACCATTTTCAATCCGCTCTGCCAAGACTTCTTGTGGAGGTTTAAAAGCATGTTTGTCTCGTACAGAGTCTTATGGTAATCGATGTTCAAGGAGTAGTATTGCCTGTTGAGTCCATGAATTAAAGCCTGGATAGAGGGTTTATTCAAGTGACCCACATTAGAAGTGGATTGTCTTGGCTCCTGTCCCCTCATCAACGTGCTTGGGTCAATCGTTCTGAAAGCATCAATCACGACCTTTCCTTTCACAGACTGAATAGGGTCAATCACAACAGCGACAGCTCTTTTGTTCAACTGTTCAAAACTTTGTTGTGTGTTTACATCAACAGAAGATAACCAACAACCAAATCCAGGGTGGGAGTGATACCAACCAACAACCATTTGATCGCGGCCAGTTTGTCTCAACATATCCATCATTTTCGTTTGGAAAACGTCATCAACTGCTTCGACAGATACACCAGTACCAGACTGAGGCATGGCGAAGACATCTTTCACATGGATTGTAAAGTCGTCCACGAACTCACCGAGCATTAAGCCCATAACTTCCATAGGGACACCGGCTCTTCCATGCTTGAGCATCTTCAAAAGGGCCAAGGAGGAAATGTAAACTGTTTCAGCATCGTCAATTGCTGGTGAGTCTGTTGGTTGAGCCCCACCTGGGCCACCTAAGCTACCCCCGCCACCTAATAATCTCTGTAATCTTTCCATGCTGATTGACTTTTCGAGTTCTGCGCTTCACAAAAGTGTATGAGTGGCGAAATCAGATTGATACGCGCACACCATATAATCTCCTTATACTTTATCCCTCTACCAAAATATTGCTAGTACAAACAAAAAATACCCTTCAGCTTGGTTTAAAAAACATTAAATGTACTTAACAAGTGTCTATGTGTATTTTGAACTGGATCATCCTTAGGGTTGTTATTATAATACAACGACTAAGATTGTGTTTACCTGACGGGCAAAAAAATAGCCAAGACGGTGAAGACGGGATCTTGCAGCATTAGAAAGGCTACTTTTTTTCGCTTCAAAATCAGACGGCATTTTGGATACATTTTTGCGGAGTCTTTTACCTGTAGACCCGCGCTGAGGCACGGCCCTCCCCCATACATAACTCTGGGTATTCGCGTACGTCAAGAACTTCGAGGAATATGTCTTTCGAAATTCCAGCCTTAAAAGGGTTGAAATACCCAGCAAAAGATCACGCTCGAAGAGTGCTCTCTCATTTTCAGGAGAAGAAAACTGAAGCCCAAGTTGGCTTTTTTGTGAGTGGTGAAGATCTCGAGCTTTACCAGTACTGTGACCAAACGAAACCCATCCGCCAAAATCGTTATTTTTATTATCTCAGTGGATGTGACGTTCCTGGTTCGCATATTCTCTATGATTCTGTTTCAGATGAATTGACTCTCTTTTTGCCAAATGTTGACGAGGACGATATAATGTGGAGTGGATTACCTCTTCTGAAGGAAGACGCTTTAAAGAGCTTTGACGTGGATCATGTTCGTTTTGCAAGTGAGCTCGTAGAACATCTCCAATCATTAAAAAGCTCAGGTTACTCGCTTTACACTACAGACCATAACAAATGGAACCATTCTGTTCAAGAGTTTTTGATCGAGAAAGACGATGCGTTTTTCTATGCTTTAGACGAGTCTCGAGTTATCAAGGACTTTTACGAAATTGAACTCATGAAACACGCTTCTGATATCACTGATAAGTGTCACTTGGCAGTAATGTCAGCCACTCCAATCGAGACTAACGAAATGCACATACATGCAGAGTTCATGTATCACGCGCTTAGACAGGGGTCCAAGTACCAGCTGTACGACCCAATTTGTTGTTCTGGTCCAAACTGTTCGACATTGCACTATGTCAAAAATGATGATGAGATCGGAGAGGATAAGCGCTCGATTTTAATTGATGCGGGCGCTGAGTGGAAATGCTACGCCTCTGATGTCACTAGGTGCTTTCCCATTAATGGTGACTGGAGTAAAGAACATTTGGAGATATACCGCATCGTCCAAAAGATGCAAAATGTCACGATGTCACTTATCAAGCCAGGAGCTCATTGGGATCAAATTCATTTAATGGCTCACAAAGTCTTAATCAAAGAGTTCTTGTCATTGGGAATATTTGAAAATGCAACTGAGGAAGAAATTTACGAGTCAAACATAACATCTAGATTCTATCCTCATGGTCTCGGTCATCTTCTCGGAATGGATACTCATGACGTGGGTGGTCATCCAAATTATGACGACCCCGACCCCAAATTGCGGTACTTGAGATTACGCAGGAAGTTGGTCAAAGGAATGGTGTTAACTAATGAGCCAGGAGTCTACTTCTCGCCTTTCTTGCTAAAGGATGTATTAGAAGATCCTTCACAAATGAAGTTTATCAACAAAACAGTGCTCGACAAATACTGGTATGTTGGTGGTGTCAGAATCGAGGATGATTTGCTAATCACCGAGGATGGATATGAAAATTTCACAAAAATCACATCCGATCCTGTTGAAATCACCAAAATAATTAAAAAGAGTAGTGCGAATGGGAAGAACGGATTTCATAACATCGTTTAATAAACAGCAGTTCCCGTCTTCATACAGATCGGCACAGGGAAGTCGCGAATTACACGTAAATACATACGTACAGTCCCGCCCCTACACACCGCTTTTCCTCATAGCATTTTGAACTCGAAATGGACGAAAATTACGACGTTATTGTTTTAGGCACAGGCCTTACGGAATGTGTTCTCTCCGGGATTTTGTCTGTTGAGGGCAAAAAGGTTTTACACATTGATCGCCAGGACTTCTACGGAGGTGAGTCTGCCTCCCTTAACTTGCTGCAATTGTACAGCAAGTTCAAGCCATCGAGTCAGAAGCCTGAAGGAATTACTGGCCGTGATCGGGACTGGTGCGTCGACCTTATTCCTAAGTTCTTGATGAGCAATGGTGAATTGACTAATATCTTGGTGCACACAGAAGTTACCAAATATATCGAATTCAAGCAAATTGGTGGAAGCTATGTATATCGCTCCGGAAGAATCTCAAAAGTGCCATCTAACGAAGTCGAGGCTTTGAAAAGCTCTTTGATGGGACTATTTGAGAAGAGGAGAATGAAGAGATTTTTAGAATTCATCGCTGCTTATGATGAGAATGTGGCTTCTACTCATCAAGGGTTTGACTTAGACAAAAACTCCATGGAAGAAATTTATACTTATTTTGGTTTGGAGAGGGGTACTAAAGATTTCATTGGACATGCAATGGCATTATGGGCCAATGACGACTACTTAGTGGAACCTGCCAGACCCACTTACGAGAGACTTATTCTCTACGTTCAATCCGTGGCGAAGTATGGAAAATCTCCCTACATTTATCCATTGTATGGTTTGGGCGAATTACCACAAGGCTTTGCGAGATTGTCAGCTATTTATGGTGGTACTTACATGTTAGACACCCCAATTGATGAAGTGTTGTATGATGAAGACAAAAAGTTTGCCGGTGTGAAGACTAAGGAAGGTACTGCTAAGGCTCCTATTGTGATTGCAGACCCTACCTATTTTCCTGAACGGGTTCAGAAAACTGGTGCAAAAGTAATTAGGGCCATGTGCATTTTAGATCACCCAGTTCCTAGCACGAACGATTTAGACTCGGTGCAAATTGTGATTCCGCAAAATCAGATCGGAAGAAAAAACGATATTTACATTGCTGTTTTATCCGATGAGCATTGTGTTGTCCCAAAAGGATACTATCTTGCAATTGTGTCTACAATCGTTGAAACTGCTACACCTCATGTTGAATTGGAGCCGGCATTTAAATTATTAGGCTCCAGAATTGACACTTTGATGGGTCTCGCTGAATTGTATGAGCCTAAAGAGGATGGGTCAGAGAGTAACATCTTCATTTCCAAGAGTTATGACGCGTCCTCTCATTTCGAAACCACTACCGATGATATTAAGGATATCTACTTTAGAGTTACTGGAAAGCCATTGGTGTTGAAGAAGAGAACCACTGATGAAGACGCTGAGGCTTTGGTCAACTAGAATCTGATGCCACCACCAACTTGAGGGTAACGGGAGTCACAAATTTTGTGCAGGCATTTGCTACAAACCAATCGCTTGTCTCATATGATATAGGATTTTACTCTAGTCTAATCTGATTCTCATGAATCAAAAAAGTGAAGAGGCTGCCATCTCCACGTTTCCATTCGTCAATCTAAGCGCTGAAACAGCCTCTTCTCTTGAAAAACCTAACGACGTAATTTGAGCAATGGATTCCTCACTGAACTCCCCCCTAGAGCTGTGAAGCGAACTCGACGACTGTTGTGTGCGAGGGGTGCCTGTCTCTTCAGTTGACTTGATTTCACTTTGATTGGCTATCTTTTGTTTAGCCAAATGCTCGTCAGCGCTGCTGGGTAAACGTTTCACGTGCTTCTCAATCTCAGCATCTGACAAAAATTTGACCTCTTGACCACCGATAACAAGAGCGTCTTTGTCGAGATCAATGGAGCATTTATGTCTTCTAAGCATATCCAAGCCGAATAGAATACCAACATGTATATCAAGTAGCGTAAACGAACAGGGCAATTCAACATTAGTCTCACCTAACTTGACAGGCACGTTGTGTATACGTCCTTTTGATTGTTGAGTGCCAGCCCCAATAGTCATTGTAGCAAATCGGGTATCGATCAAATCCAGGACCCCAAATTTTTCGGCAAGACTGGAGTGTATTGTCGTTTTTTGAGCGCCCGAATCCACCAAGCCATAAGCTTCATGACCATTTATCTCAAGTTTGATGTAGAGGAAGTTTACTTCCACGAAAGACTCGGGAGCTATATGATACGCCAATTCCAAGTTTTCTTCAATCCGCTGTTGGCGAATTTTAGCTAAGATTTTAGCTTGAGTCTCGGGATCGTCGTGAGCAATCGCCAAATCTGCACCCTTTCTATTCTGGAGTGCCTGGAGATGTTGAAGCATCTGGTCTCTAAACTTAGATTGGTCGTGTAAGACGTTACCTAATTGTGGGTATTCTCTGTGCAATTGCTCGGCAGCAAGGGGGTTTGACAACGCTTGAAGGCGAGAAGCCTCGATTCTTCGATCTACATCAGAGTGCAGCCCGATATTCTGGTTCTCGTGTTGGTTAGTTGCTTGAGACAGAAGCAAGATCAAGTCACCATGACTGATCCCCAATTGCTTGAGAGTCTTTTCGTCATCTGACAATCTTTTGTTGTCGTGAATGAGGATTTGCTCTCCAACCGCTATGTCTGTCTCAGCTTCCACGTAAGCTTTGAAGTCATGAAGCAGTACCTCGTCCGAAATTTCCACACCCACAGCTTTATCATGATCCTGAATAGATATAGTTAATTGCATGGCGGCTCTGTTGGTTGATTTACTGATGTGTTTATGTTTTGAGATAATTACATTTCTATACAGCCTGAGATGTGGCGAAAAGTAAAGAGGGTAATTTGATTCACGCGTGCAGGTTACATGTCGCCGTCAGAACTGGGGCCACTGAAACCATTCTTCCATTGATGACTGCAAATATGCAGTTACTCAAGCTCGCTATAAACAAATGAAAAAATTCGAATAGACAAGAATTTCATGAAGAGTTTCATTGTATTGTGTAGAGCAATACGAAGAGGTTCATAGAAGTTTTTCGCTCACAGTTTTGGCGGAGTCTATAATTAAGCAAATAAATCTTCACTTGTGCATTATAAGTACATAATAGGTTCAAATCATTCGCATGAAAGGCGTATATCCTGTGGTAGATAAGATAATGATTGGCGAGGAGTTTGTGCTTTTTGCTATCGATAAGCACTTAGAGTGGACACAACATTGCGATTTGAGCACCATTCAATAACATTTTCTTTAAAGGGGGTCCTTGCTTGCCTCCTTCATTTATTTCTACCACTTGCTCTAGAACGACATTGACAAAGTCGTCGAAACCAACGAGTTTCCCATGAAATTCTTTGCTGTTTGTTAACAAGATTTTGATATTTGAACCTATGGCGCGGTCAATAGCCTCTAAAGGTAGCAAGGTGTTCTTTTTAGTTGACTCTTCTGCTTCACGCTCAGCCTCGCTGGTACTATGAGAGACTCGTTCTTCCGTTGACATCGTTGATTGAGCAGCGTCATGTGGACATCTTTTGAGTTTTTGCGCTCCTTTCAGGAGTGTATATAAGAGGCATTAAACAACTGAAGCTGAAATTATCACCTACAATACTACTGAGCCTTGTTATTAATTCACTATCACAAAGCTATAATAACAAGTCTGAAGTTAAACACTCGTCAAGTACTAGAAGGCTTTATATCTAATATGTGCTGTGTCATAAACATCACATCGCCGTGAGAAAATTCCGCCCTTGAAAGGGTTTCTCAGGTGATTCTAAGTATTATTTGCAAAAACTCAGCATTTATCTTTGAATTTCCAGCCATCAAAGTCAATCAATGCCTGCATACACCCCCACTCCGTAATTTTATTTTGAAGCCAGACAAGATTCACAGGCTTCGTCAAGAAATCATTACAACCGGCCGTAAGAGCATTCTTCTTATCAACAGACGAATTTGAGGAAGCAGTTAATGCCACAATAATGACAGGAGATCTAAATATATTTAGATCAAGCTTTTGCTCCTCCTTAATTTCCAATTGACCCCAGTTGCTGCTATTAGTCAATTCATGCTGCGCAAAGACCCCTATTCTGTTGATCTTTTCAAGTGATCTGATTTCCTTCGTGGCGTCGATACCAGACTTAACCGGAAGTTGAATATCCATCAAGACTAAATGAAATCCACCCTTTCTCCATTTGTCGACAGCTTCCTGACCGTTTTTAGCAATTTGGTAATGAATTTTGTGTTTCCTCAAGAAGGCTCCGAGAATAGCCTGATTAATTGTATTGTCCTCCACAACCAAAACCGAAATCAGGGGTAAAACCTTCTCAAAAGTGCTTGTGTTTATTGTCTTCTCCTTAAGTTTCAGTCTTTCTGGCAGGGACTTCGAATTGTTTGCAGCGCTTAATTGATCAATGTGATTAGGCTTTTGGTTATCCGGAGAGTCTAGACTCTGTAAAGTTATCAGGGGCATCACGTCCATGTTTGACTCGCTCTTCGATGAAGAGCCTTGTTTCAAATCAGCTGGTCTAACATTTGCGTCAGTGAACACTTGATCAGGCGAAGCGCCAATATTGGTGACATTATTCTTGAGTCCATAAGAAGATTTTCCCTGCGAGCTCTCATCTAGCGAGAGCCTTTTCATTGAATTCTGTTCCCCTAGAGAAAAGTTTTTAGGTAGTAATAAGACAGCTTGTGGGTTGCTGTTTTTGTTCCGTTGGTGAAAGGATTCAGAGGATTGCAAGGGGTTCGAATGTGACCTCTTGTGTAGGCCTGGATGAGCAGAGCTAAGAGGAGACAATCTCGCGGGTATATGAGGGGACATCGAGCTGTTCTTGATTAGCAGTTTGGTTTTTGCATGACTTGGATATTGGGGCTTTGGAATATGCAAACCGGGGTTTCCCAGCGGTGCTGCTTGCGAGCCCCATTTTTGCAAGGGTGATTGACTTTCTTCTATCCGAATACTGTGAGAATCCAACTCATTTGGCGCATTATAGTTATATTTCTCCTGCATTGGACTGGGCAGTCCCTCAGTGTCGACTTCAACAATCAATGCATCAGACATAGTCATTGAATTACCAAAATATTCATCCATTAGCTGCCAGACGTTTTGGTCTGGTTCCAATATTATAGATTTGAAGCCAATCGAATTGCTAGGAGCTGGTTTGTGCGCCTCATCATTAAATTCCAGTGTTAGGCGAAGCATGGAAGATTTCCTCTTGGAGAATTTAGCTTGCTGTATTTTGTCGGAATTTTTCAAATTAAGCTTAATTTGAAGATCCGATGGGTCGTAGTAACGAGCTAAGGAATTGGGAAACCTGCTAGAAACTGCCAACTTCAAGTCATCCACGATACAGTCTCTCCCCATCATTATTGTCGTTGGAGTTCCGTTCGGACGTTGAATCCACACTCGTCTCAAGGTTTCCAATTTTACCGGCTGGTATTCAGGATTCATTTTCAGTTTGGACATGGGCAGATCATACTCTAGACTTTTACTCATTTTAATTATATTATTGGCTCTCCCAGCACAACTTGCGATTTAGAAATCTCAAGGTTTACCAACATACAGGAACATATTTCTCGAATTACATAGATAACTGACTAAGTGATAACGTCTTTGCTAACGATATCTTCGTCATCGTCATCCCAAGTGAATTCTTCTTCATCTTCTTCTTGGGACTCATTTCCAAGAACTTTACTCTTTTTGTTATCATTGCGGTCTTGCTCTGCGGCAAGTAACTCTTTTCTAGCTTGATCGTTAGATTTTAGCTTTGTCTGATGCGCAAAATACCTGTACCAAAATTCTTTGTAAGAAACTTGTACTGGAACTAGTTTATTCATCGTTCTTTCCAAAGTTTCAGGATAGCGCTTGAGCAATGCACTTATTTCAGTAGATCTACCGTCAACATCAAAGCTCTTCAAATCGGCAACATCACTTTCATTGGATAAATAGGCTTCCTCATTCGTGTGTAGTTTGAACAAATCGCTATCGAAGCGAGTGGACCCATATGCGGCGTTAGGCATGATTGGCTTTGTATCGACTTTTTGATCATTTGTTGGGGTATCGACCGAAACAACGCTTGAAAAAAAAGAGGCAAACAGACTAACAAACTTCCCCGCCTGTTGCTCCACAATCTCTAATTTAGAGTCCAAGGAATCCAATGCCTTATTAGCTTTACTTGTCAACGAATTTAAATCAACTTTTCCTTCATAGTCTTTGACTTGTTGTTTGATACTGTTGATTTTTTCTTGAACTGAGCTTTCATTTTGATTCTTGCCTTCATTTGTCTCAAGACTGTTCTTTATTTCAGTCATTTGTTCAATTAATCCTTCTCTATGCTTCTCTAAGTTCAATTTGCTTTGTAAATCTTGGGCATTACGAGAGGCACTACTCCAAAGGTTCGAGAATTTACTCTCGATCATTGTGTATGCGCTGTCAATCTCTTCCTCGAGGCGAGCTAAACTTTCGTAATTTATAGTTTCCTCCGAAGCATTTTCTTTTGACGCTTTGTCGTGGGATATAACAGAGTCTGTGAATTCCATCTCGCTTGTTGAGAAATTCAGGAGCTGGTGACATTCGATAAGTGATCACACACGTGACCAAAGCTTGTGCTTTGTCTAGTCTGTCCTCGCCCCCATAGTTCAGCATGTGAACACGTGGTAAGCTAACTAGCTTCGAAATCTATGATAAGTTTAAATACAAAACGAAGCCAGCTTTCATTTAATATATTTTCTTTGGCGAGACCTTCATTGGTCTCACTTTTCGCCCCTCTTGTGTTTCGAAGCTATAATTGTGCGAATGGTTTGAACATCAACTAAAGTCCCAGACATGAGGAGCGGTGAGAGTCTAGTCAGGATTAGCAATGCTTTGTTCCGCAAAGCCCAGCGACCTGGCACAGAGTCCACAGAATTCATATTCCCGAACAAGGTTACCGAATTTGCTGTATCAACCCCTGCGGCAGGTACTGGATTTTGGGGCATTATTGGCTCTCGAAAGTCTGATTTCTTGAACATAGTGGGTTCAAGCTACATACCTGTTCCCCATTCAGGAAGATTGTACTCTCACTCGATAAATACGAATCCTGGAAGTATCGCCTATCTTGACTTCCGTGAAAGATCAGGTCTTGATAAAGTTCACCTTGCTGCACGATATGAATCATACTCTTTTAAAGGTAAATTGGAGATGAGTGACGATGTCAATTCTGTACGGAATTATATTACGGGAGCGAACAATTACAACAGGAATACCAATAAATACGAAGATAAAGAATTTGGGCAGGAGTTAATTCGCTTGTTAGGCTTAGACTCGTTACTAGGGAAGTGGGTCAATAGTTTGAGCAATGGTCAAATGAGACGCGCTAGAATTGCGAAGGCATTATATAGCAAGCCCAGTATGCTTGTGATTGATGATCCGTTTCTAGGATTGGACCCCGCTGCAACGTCTTTAGTTGCGGATTCCTTGAAAAGGGTGTCAGCTGACTTGAATATTGGTCTTGTGCTTGGACTCAGAATGCAGGACGAAGTTCCCGATTGGGTTTCTCATTTAGCCTACGTGAATGACCTGGGTGTTGCCTTTTCAGGACCGAAAGAGGAAGTTTTTAAGTCAGTTGCAAAAAATTTTTCTGAGAAGTCGTTAGATGATTCACAGCGATCAAAGAGTCTAAAATATACTAAGATTAAGCAGCCAAAGGTCGCGCGAGCACATGTGGAGTTTTTGAATGCTTCAGTCAGTTATAAAGGTGTGCCGATCTTGAAAAATGTTTCATGGTCCATTGAAAAGGGCTCAAAATGGAGAATCATAGGTAACAATGGTTCAGGAAAGACAACTTTAGTTGCATTAATTACGGCAGATCACCCCCAGTCGTGGAGATCAGTTTTAAAATTGAATGGTGTGCTTAGAAAGCCTGGAAACGGTGTCGACTATTTCGGAGTTAATGATCAAATCGGAATGTCTTCACCTGAGTTACATGCGAATGTCCCCAGCCAAATGTCAATGAGAGAAGTCATACTAAACGGATTGATACCTGGTATCGGCAATTCGAACTTCATGTATAAGTTCAAAGGAGACGCTGTACCTGTCTATGCGGAATCGATTCTCAAGGAATTCGACACCGAATTACTGAATAATGGGTCTAAAAAATTTGTTGAATTGTCAGTATCGTTACAGAAGCTTACCTTGTTTTTAAGAGCAGTCATCAAAAACCCCAATTTACTCATTCTAGATGAGGCATTTTCATGTATGGATGACCTGATACTTGTATCCAAATGTCATGATTTCATAGGAAGGAATTTGCAGAATACCACTGTGCTATCGATCGGCCATATAGACTGGGAAGTACCTCAACATGATTATGCGATCAGACTCGTGGGAGACGAAGAAAAATCTTTTGACTTTTTGAAGCCGACGGATTAATCTTTATCAATAGATAGACTACGTTTTTTCCTGCTTGAGTAGATTCTGCGATTTAATTAGTTGTAGGCCATACCTTCGTTGCAATGCGGAGTGTAAGGATCTTTTTGTACTGCGTATTGCTGCTCTCAAAGCGTCTCAGCTTCATTCCGCTCTCACGTTCGAGTTTACCAGGGACGTCAGAAGAAATTCCAGACATTTGCTAGCTAATGTCTACTCAAATACCAAACGCACCGTTGGACAATCGGTCGGATGAAGCCAAAGCGGTTGCAGAATTCGGAAAGTTGACTTCAAAAGATTATTTGTATGTGTCCAAGCATCCTGTCGACGAGCCTTTACCCACCCCTATTGACGATGAACCCCCATACCTTGTTTATCTTGCTACTTTGCTCAGCTACTTAATATTGATTATTATAGGCCACATAAGGGACTTTTTCGGAAAAATTTTCAAGCCCCACGACTATGAAGATTTGGTAGAAAAAAATGGGTATGCGCCGTGGTATGATGGATTTGAAAACTTCTACGTACGTCGTTTGAAGACAAGAATCGATGACTGCTTTGCCAGACCCATACATGGTGCTCCTGGAAGAAAAATAAACTGTTTTGAGCGTGAAAGACATGGCAAAGATTACAAGTATTCGGGGAAGTCAGTAGAGTGTTTGAACCTCTCGTCATATAATTATTTGGGATTTGCTCAATCTCATGGTATATGTACAGACAATGTTTTGGAACGTTTAGATCAATACGGCACTCTGTCCTGTTCTCCAAGAAATGCTATTGGAACTAGTGATTTGCACAAGAAATGTGAAGAGGTGATTGCGCAATTTGTTGGAAAGGAAGACGCGGTGATTGTTAGCCAAGGCTATGGAACTAATGCTAGTTTTTTTGCAGCATTAGCAGATTCTCAATGCCTTGTTATCAGCGACTCTTTGAATCATGCGTCCATTCGTTTTGGTATTAGACTTTCTGGAGCCATTGTGAAAGTTTTCAAACACAACGACATGAAGGATCTCGAAAAACTCATAAGAAACCAAATTGCTCAGGGCCAGCCCCGGACACATCGGCCCTGGAAAAAGATAATCATTGCTGTCGAGGGTTTATACTCAATGGAGGGCAACTTGGTAAACCTACCCACCATTGTTGATTTAAAGAAAAAGTATAAGTGCTATCTTTTTGTTGACGAGGCACATTCTATTGGTGCTCTAGGTCCAAGGGGTCGTGGTATCTGTGATTACTTCCTGGTTGATCCGGAGGATATAGACATTCTCATGGGAACCTTAACGAAGTCTTTTGGTGCCACGGGTGGATATATTGCTGGTGACAAGTGGATAATCGATAGGTTAAGACTAACTTATTTCAACAGCACCTTTGGTGAGAGTGTGCCTCCACCGGTTTTGGAGCAAATTGTCTCGTCTTTAAAGATAATTGATGGCGAGTTTAACCCTGGAGAAGGTAAAGAAAGGTTGGAAAGAATAGCGTTCAACTCTCGCTATTTGCGCATGGGGCTCAAAAAACTCGGATTCATTGTTTATGGAGCTGACGACTCTCCAGTTATACCTTTGCTCATCTTCTTACCAGCGAAAATGCCTGCATTATCCAGAATGTTATATGAAAAGAAGATTGCCGTCGTTATTGTTGGTTACCCTGCTACTCCCGTGACTACCTCAAGAGCTAGACTATGCGTGAGTTCAGCCTTGACTAAAGAAGACTTGGATTACGTTTTGAGATGCTTTAGTGACATTGGGGATACGCTTTTTTTGAAATATAGCAGCGGTATAGCAGGTGGGTCCAAAGAGCCTGGAATGGCGCCTAGAATGTCCGTTGAAGATGTGATCGCCACCAACGTGGCAGACTGCAAACTTCCCAAACTTTTTTAGCACGACCATAATTTTTTGTTATATACAGTACAAATATTAATCTCATTCATAGTGTCCAAGTCCAGCCATCTTTGCCTGATTATTTCCACGCAATGGAGCCTTTGGTGCCAACTTTGAGATTCAATAGCGTTCAATCACATCTACATCGAGGAGGTTACCCAAGGAAAGTAAATTTTCCGTTTCTTGATAGCTTGGGACTTAAGAGTATCATCTCGTTGACGCCAGACTCCATAAATGAGGAGTCTGACCCAGATCTATACAACTTCGCCCGCAGCCGGAACATCCGCTTAATACATATCGAGTGTGCTCAGTCAGGAAAAGGGAAAAAAAGGGGTGTCCCCATGGGATATACAACTGTCTTAGAAGCGTTGAAGTATATTATTCACCTGGAATATGCCCCCGTCTATTTCCATTGTTATAATGGTGGTCAAGTTACTAGTCTCGTCGTTGCATGCCTCCGGAAGCTTCAGTTTTGGTCGTCAATCGCAATTTTCAACGAATTTATTAACTTCACAACCAATATCACTGTAAACGATCGAACTTTCGTTGAGGGTTTTAAAGGAGAAATTCAAATACAACCTGGAGGAAAGGCCGACTGGCTTTGGGTGGGAATAAGCAAAGATGTTGTTGGCAGTCATCCAAAAATTAAAGTCACGGAGTCAACTGACTATGTATGATTCTATAGACGGCGATAAAACAAGCAGTAAGCATTGGAATTAAGAACATCTTTTGCTTCAACGCCACGCTGTACTTTTGCATCATCGAAATAGCACCACTCTGATTTGTTATGCTGATCTTCCTTTTGAACATAAGAAGTATAATGCCCTGTTGTTAAGTTACCGAAATGATTTGCGACACCATAAAGTTTGTACTCGAAGGGGGGCACTTGGTTTCTGAGGGGAAATGAGTCGACATAATCTTGTTCTATTGTTTTGTCCATTACAGGAGTGATCAGAGGGCTCGTATATGAGCCAATTGGGGGCCAGTGTTTAGTCATGTCCAAAACTTTGTCAACAGGGTATGTTACGAGACTTTCAAGCTTTCTGAAATATCCCCCCTGGAGCTTAAATCTCTTAAAGTGGATAATGAGCACACGAGGCAAGCGCGTTATCGTTATCTTTTTTGTCAGCTTAGTGAATTTCTTGCATCTCGGACAATGCCACTTATTATTGTCATCCAAAAGTTCGGTTTCTAGGAATAAGTCTAAACATTCCGAAAGCAGGACGGTCTTAGCACCGCTAAGTTTCTCGGGTATTGGAAGTGACAAAATCGAGAATGCGCTAAATGTCGTTGATGTTAAATTGCATTCAAGACACTTGAGTTGAGATAAATATTGGCCTTGAAAATAGTCAACAATAATGGAGAAATTTAGCTTCAAGTATCGCTCCCACTCAATTGTGGAAGCAAGACGGATTGGGAGCATCTCTCTTGCACTTTCTTGTTCGCTGGAGAGATCCATTATCATAGCTCGCTCCTTCGCATTATCTATCAGGCGCTGATTAAGGTCTTCATGAAGAGAATCCAAGATAAAATTCAAGAACTCGATACAGTCCTGCTGGTCTGAGGTGGCAAACTGTTGGCTTGGAGATATTGACCCGATCACTTTCTTGAAATTCGTTGGGGTGAATACAGCACCGTTTTTCTGTAGCATGTCTGTCAACAAAATGACGAAGCTGCTGGTCACCATTCCCTTCGTACCTAAAACATTGGTGAAATTTATGTGCTGCTTATAAAGCTGCTTACCACCCTCCCTACCTTCATGCACGTTCTTCATGAGAAAATCAATAAGTGGTGGTGTAGCAGCTAGGCATTGCAAAATACAATTCATATAACATGAATTTCCAAGATTGGTAAGCCCCGTTGTGAAGCTAGTTACAGTCAACTTCGATCGACTAGATTGACTGATTCTGTCTTTCTTGGAGTTGAGGACACGATGCTTGTCAATCTCCCTCTTGGCCGAGCTGAGATGATTTCTGGAATCTAATGTATCAATTTTCATCGCAGCTATATCTGGCTTCTCTGATCGCGATTCGGGAGCGAAATTCTGGGTTAAACCACTTGAAAAATAGTCACCAAAATTCCTCAAGTATCTTGGCTCTCCAACTTCATTTTTTAATACTTTGGAGCCCGCCAGTTCATTCTTGTTGAGACTTTTTGTTGATACATGTGTCAATCCCGCTTGTCCAAATGTCTGATACCAGGTTTCCAAGCCGCCATTTAAAATGAGCGGATACTGTTTCAATTTTGAGCTGAGGTATTGAAATTTATACGTTATCAAATCGATCACAGCTGTGAAAGGATTAGATGTGAGAAGTGAAGATGCGCCGTCAATGATGAGAGAATGCTCAAGAGCTTTTGTTCCATTGCACTGTGAGAGCCCATACCTGAGATTATAAAAGACGACTAAGTCGTATTTGTGTCGATTTTTGAATTTGGTTAGCATGGAAGCATCAATCTTACTACTTAGAGCATTCTCCAAGCTTTGATCGTTCGCTGAGGCATTTTGGGTCAATAAATCTCTCACGACTTGCGGTTCAATATTCACCACAGCCAGGTAATTGATGTGGCTGTACTCAAATTCTCTTCGGCTTCTGAAGTCAATCAACAAAACACGCTCAGATGACGTCCGCATTATCGAGTTTAATTCTTGCGCCGATATCAAGTCTCTGGATTTGAAGAGATCATAATCCAGATCGTTGCTAATTGCAACGTCTCCGTTTGCTTTCAAACCGTTTAATCGAGACTGCAAATTATTTTGGAGGGCGGCAGTTGGACGACACAATTGCTCAATTTGGAGAAAATCGGGGTCAAGAGCTTCCATAGTGCTCTCAATACTTCTCACAAGTGCATCTGCATTCTTTCTTACTGAGTCTTTGACGAGATCTAGAATTGCTCGACTCGATTTGAAACAAAAATATGCCGCTTGATAATCACAATAACCAAGGAACTTGAATTTGTGCACTTGAAACTTGAAATGTTCCAATAATGTGAGAATATGGCTTAAAATAGTGGCACTTTTGTGATTTCCTCTCACGATTCTGTTCGCGAAGGCCGTGCAGTTGCTGTCCAACTCATTCATTGTCAACTGTGATCCTGCTTAATGCTTGCGTCATCAGAGGTGCCACTCAATTCACTAATATGTATTACAACATCCGTACACCACACAAAGCGCGAATGACAACATCTCGAGAGCAAATAATACGATTCTCACTCATGACAATGAAGCGCAGAACACTAACCAGATCGGTTTTCAAAAACTTGCATAAGCACCGAATGTCCTCTTGAATACACGTCGCCGCCAAGTATTTTCGACGCTCGTAGGATGACAATGCTAAAGCTATTGGATGTATTGTATGAATTGAGCTTCAGAGCTCTTGCAACTTGAAATAGTTCAAAGCTATATGTAATTTTGCGCACATCAATTGTCAATTATCACTAGTCGTCTTAAGGACCTTCTAGATCAATATCAGACAGACTTTGCGAAGCTGAGTAATTATGGCGCACACGTTCTCCTTCAAAAATCCAATTCTACTTTGGTGCTTGCCTCCTGGTCCGTTTTGCTCCTTTCATTTAATGAAGTCCTGAACAACTCGTAAGAAAAAATCGACGTCATACTTCGGCATCTTGAAAGCACAAATCTCTAAACATTTCCAAAGTATACATACTATGACACTATCGTGTTCGCGAAACCCGCCAAATTCCTCTCGAATTTCAAAAGCTTTCCTGAAAGGCCAGAGATCAGCGTACCCATTAAATTCGATTTCAATGCACCCCATCCACACTTATATGCCCTTAGCTTTCCTACAACAAATCAATGCATTTGCTAGAATAAGCGTACGCCACAAGTTCAGAACCAGGTATGTCCAACTCTGGAATATGATCAAAAGACTCAATTAGTCTTTGATTCAATTCTTGGAAATTTTGATTACTGTCTCGCTCTATTAAGTCAAGATGAGCCTTACCCAATTGAAAGGCTACCGATAGATCTTCAATTGGAGTAGTGACTGGTAGCTTGATCATAGTGTATCCTCTTGTAAACGTAGGCGCTCCAACGAGTGAAGTCAAGTGCCTACACTTGATTTGACCTCTACGATTAAGATCGTACGCTCCCTTCTCATAATTACATATAGTATTTTACATACAAAACAGTTTCTTATCACTAGCTCATATTCTAAAGTTCCAGTCAAAGACAGCTCTTTCGAGAAAATCTCCATAGTACAATATCCAAAACGTACTTCATTATAGCAAAGACATATACGACTATCTACATGGACACAAGTTTGCGAGGTGTTCATTCAGTACACGAAAAAATAAAACGCATTGCTACGGGCTACTACAACGAGCACTCAGAAATAGAAAAGGGTAAATTATATTGCACATACGAAATGAGTAACTACCTTTAATATACTAATACTACCAGCGGAAAGTTCCTGATTGCAATTACTGCAACCTTTTGAATAATTGGTTAAACTGCGGAGAAGCCGCCAATTTATATATTTTTTCAGTAATTTCGAATCTCCTTGAGCTAAACTCGGCCCCACTTCAATTAATCCAACGGATATACACTAAATATTTAGAAGTCAATGAATATTGTCGATATACTCCTCCCGCTTCACATCAGTTTATTAAGTTGTAAATTAATTTTGGGATATTGTACTCTTTGACCATTCCCTTAGCCATATAAATCACATTCTTTTGCAAAAATTGTTTCCACGGCAAACTAAAGTGTAAGTTGGTCGCAAAAGGAGGTGATTATTGTCTGATAATCTTGAGTATTGAAGATTAAAACGTATCAACACCTATACATTTGTTAAACATGTTTTCCAATATATACTGAGTTCATTGTTCTTCAATTTAATCAAAATCAACAAGGATATACTTTGGTAGCAAACGTCGCGATTTCAAAAAATCGAGAGGTGAATGTTGTTTAAGGTAGCGGGAAATTCGAGCAATTCAGGGAAGGCAGCTGATGCTGATTACCAAGTAAACATGGTGGAGTTCATCTCGGTTTTTATGAAAAGAGACTTGATGACTTTGTTTTGTTTTGGACGTCCCAAGAATATTCATCTCCGATAAAGGAATTTAAGATGGAATTTTGGTCTCTTTAATTAATTCTCGCCTTGTAAAAAGTATTCAAAAGAATTTATTATAAGCTCTGTGTGGAGTGACAACCACTTTATTCAACCACAACTGGGCACCTAAACTACTTTTGTCAAACTTTGGCCAAATATTCTCAAAGGTATCCCTCTAAAATAGTCTATCACTTTGACCCACCACCTACTTAAATATATACCTTGGTGGAGAAGTAAGTACACAACTTCAATTTAGCCCTAGAATATTTCCTAAGTCATTTTGGCGTAACGAAACTTGAAATGTACTAGATGATTTGAATATGTGGTACGTAAGTTATTTACGTATTAATTGCAAAATGAGGAACTGGGAAGTTATTTAGGGTGCTTTCGTATGATACAAGAGAAATGGGCTGAATGATCGACATGCGTGGAGCGGTATTTTTTCATCTTGGAAGAGAGAAAGGTACTTGGTTAGAGTCGCCCGGGCAAAGTAGCTGGAAATGAGGTTCAATGAGATTTTCCGTCATCGAACTTAGTCTTACCAAGGCCGCCTGTGCCGAAATTGTACGCCTAGCTGAATATTCACGCATTACTACGTTTGGTGTTCAAAGATGTTCGGTCTCTATACTATATAAAAATCTTTATCGTGGATTTTAATTTTCGATTAACGTCCCTCCATTTTCATGAAGATTAGTTTTGCTGTTTTACATCTATTAAAGGCCATACAGATGAATATTAGAATCTCACTTACGAATTTTTTGTATGTAAGATTTTAGAGTTTGCTAACACGTCACGTGATAATATTATAGCTTCGCACTTGTAATGGCATTCGTATATCAAGATATCTCGACCTGTGAGATATGAGTGAAAACATTGCTGTTATCAGCGGAGGTACCGCAACAAACGAATTGGTCCCCCTTTTTAATTTCTTATCCTCTAAAGTCACTTACATCTTGCCAATTCTGGATAATGGTGGATCGACCTCTGAGATCATTCGGGTAATCGGAGGGCCTGCTATTGGAGATATTCGATCAAGGCTCACAAGGCTTATACCTGACTCAAATATGCATGTTAGAGAATTGCTCAGTTTCAGATTGGATTCTAGTTCCGAAATTGCTCATAGTCAGTGGAATGATATTGTGGAAGGAAGTCATAAATTGTGGAGCGGCATACCTCTTTCAACAAAAGAAATAATTCGGGCTTTTCTTGTACATGTACACGTTGAGTTGTTGAAGCGCTCAAAAATTACCCCTCATTCGCCCACAAATAAGCAATTTCGTTATGAATTGGCCAGCGTTGGAAATTTGTTTCTAACAGCTATTCGATTATTTATTGGATCGTTAGATTCTGCAATTGAGCTCTTTCTGAAAATCTGTGGCATTGACTCGAATATTGGAGTCTTACCATGTGTAAATACAAATTTCACTTATCACATCGGGGCAATCTTGAGCAATGGCTCAATCATAACTGGACAGTCACAGATTTCACACCCATCGCCGGTACAAGTTTACCCCCCTCCTATCGAGAAGACACGGCCCCTGACTCCAACTGACGAGGTGTCATTTGAGAAAGCAATGAAGGTTAATTATGAATCAGTGGAAGAGGATTTTTGGGAGTACTCATTGCCCTCAGACGAAGAGCTGGGGAATGTTCCCATGTATACTCATCCGGAGTTGAAAAAATCACAATTGCACTTTCACAAGTCAGATAATGTAGAGCCACTTTTGTCACCAATCAAAAGAGTCTTCTATATTTCACCCTATGGGGAAGAGATCTGTCCTACCTCCCATTCAAGAGTTACATCGGTAGTTACCAATGCAAAGATGGTGATATATTCAGTTGGGTCCTTGATGACGAGCATCATACCAATCGTCATCCTCAGGGGTATAGGTAAAGCTATAATAAGCCAGCCTGCAGGAATTAAACATCGTGTTTTGTTTTTAAATGGCTGCGAAGATAGAGAAACCTACGGGCTAACTGCATTTGATTATGTTAGGATTGTTGTTGAGCTGGCTCAATATTCATTGTCTAAATCAGGCCACGAAAGCGTGAATTCGTGGAATAGATATGTTACGCATCTATTCTATATGCATAATTCCAAAATTCCCGTTCAGGTCGAGGCTTTGGAGCTGCATGGTGTTAAATGCGTCGAAATCAACAGAGAAGGTAATGAGATTGATAAGTTTGATATGAGCGACCTTCAAAATAAGCTTCGGGCCATGACCACGTGACGCCCTTAATCATACCACATTTTAATTAATTCTTCCGAAACTGCTGAAGGAGTTAAAACACCCAAATCTGTAATCAATGCGGTGATATACTCATGAGGCGTGAAATCAATTAATTGAGTTTTAAGAAGGTTATCTTGGCTATCATCTTTCTCATCCAAGACCGTATTAATTTCTCGTGGTAAGTCGTTTGGAGTCAATGGAAAAAGTCTCACGAATTTATGTGATTCAGTCACAACGTAAAAAGGTTTATTGTTAGCTTTTGCCAAGCAGCCAATTTGGTAAGATCCAATGTGGTTGATAATACCTCCACTCTCCACAACTCCCTCAGCGCCAACAAGAATCTTATCAATCTTGTGTAAAACGTATCCAACCGCATTATCTACTATGACTTCCACTGGGATATCCGCAGCTCGAAGCAATTTGGCCATATGATAACCCTTCCCTGTTGGCCTAGCTTCTGTGACTAACACTTTAAATCTGAGAAAATTTTCCTTCCTGGCTTTTTCGAGGAGTTGAAAAACAACTCTGGAATGTGAATGCACCAAAATAGTATCATCATCCTTAATGAAAGGCACTCCAAATTCTGCTGACTTGGCTCTCGATTCTTTAGCTCTCTGAACAAACAATTCGCCGTTCTCCACCAAGTTTTTTTTACATGACTCCCAATCCGAATAGAGTGTTGTGTTTCTCATCACGAATCTCATGAATAAATCACAACCAGCTGATAAGGAAATTGCATTTGAGATCGACAGTTTAAGAGTTTTGATGTTTGACTTGACGAGATTGATCAGTTCGCTCGATGTGGATGGCTGTTTGAGTCTTAGCATTGTGACAAGCGATTCAATTGCAGCAATAGGCATCGTCATATCTTTATCATCTTCTAAAAACTTGAGATAAGTTTTTGTAATGTCAAACTCCGTTTCGGTCATAATTGATTTTGGCGATGTATTCTATGTAAAGTACACCATGAGAAATATAAACTTCACAGAGCTCGAGATGTACGGCTCTTTGCGGTTACAGTGGGGTATGATAGGCATGATATTACTTATGGTATTGGTTACTTGCTTGATTAAAATTTCATTCATTAAAATTACTCCAGGACTGCAGAAGTTGGTTCAATATTAACCTGCTATTTACAATCTTGAATGATCCTTCGTAGAGCTGCAGCCCCATCAACTGCCTCGTTAAATTAGCGCGCGTCTTCAAATGATGTTGTGTCAGTTCTCTCGGCAAAAACAGTCACTAATGAAGTGCGTAATTCCGAGTACTACCAGAGCGTATATTTAAGAATGATGAGAATTATTTTTGATCACGTGATAACGGAATCTAGTGCGACTCAACTGAAAAATATTTTACCGAAAAAATTTTTTTTTTTATCACTAATACTAACAAAAATGTCTAATCAGGAAGTTTTGGTTTTGAGAGGTACCTTGGAAGGTCACAACGGTTGGGTCACATCTTTGGCCACCACCCAAACTAAGCCTGACTTGTTGCTTTCTGGTTCCAGAGACAAGACCTTGATCGCTTGGAAATTGACTGGCGGTGAGAACCACCAATACGGTATTCCAAAGAAGTCCTTCATTGGTCACTCTCACATTGTCCAGGATGTCACCATCTCTGCCGACGGTGCTTACGCCTTGTCTGGTTCTTGGGACAAAACCTTGAGATTGTGGGACTTGGAAACTGGTGAATCCACCAAGAGATTTGTTGGTCACTCTGGAGATGTTTTGTCTGTCTCCATTGCCTCCAACTTGAGACAAATTGTTTCTGCTTCCCGTGACAAGACCGTTAAAGTCTGGAACACCATCGGTGAATGTATGCAAACCTTGTCTGGCCACAAGGACTGGGTTTCTGCTGTCAGATTCTCTCCAGCTGAGAAGACTTCCACTGTTATCTCTGCTTCTTGGGATAAGACTGTTAAGGTATGTTTTTTTCTTCCAATTTCGTGAAAATGATGTTACACATATTTGCTACTTCAGACGGGCTCTCGAAGCCCGAATGAGACATTTTTTATCACCAAGATCTCTGAATTCAACGAGTGGGCTTTTCAATTATGAATCTATACTAACTTTTTTAGTCTTGGGACTTGAACGACTACAAGCTTAACGCTGACTTTATTGGTCACACCGGCTACATTTCTTGCATCACCATCTCCCCAGATGGATCTTTGAATGCCTCTGCCGGTAAGGATGGTGTCATCATCTTGTGGGACTTGAACACCAACTCTACCTTGTACACCTTGAACGCTGGCTCTGAGGTTCACGCTTTGGCTTTCTCCCCAACCAGATACTGGTTGGCTGCTGCCACTTCTTCTGGTATCAAGATTTTCAACTTGCAAGAGAGATCCTTGTTGGACGAGTTGAAGCCAGAGTTCACTGTCAGTGCCAAGGCTAAGGACCCAGAAGCTATTTCTTTGGCTTGGTCCGCTGACGGACAAAACTTGTTCGCTGGTTACACCGACAACATCATCAGAGTTTGGCAAGTCATGACCTCTTCTGCTTAAATTTGTCGATTTGTAGTTAGAACTTAGCAGAGTATTATAAGACTTAATTATACAAATAAGTAAATTTTTCCACTCGATGAACCTCCAACAATCCAGTTCATAGTAGGATGAAATGTTAAAACAGCGGGGACGGCTGACATAGCCTCAGCCGACAACGAGGAGATTTTGTCCCCTGATTCAGTGAAAATATCTATACTCCTGTTCATGTTCCCTATCGCGAATTTCTGGAAGCCATCTCTTGGGTTTGTTTGCCAACGCGCTTTGAGAATGGACACCCATCGTCCTGTTTGACAATTGTGTTTGATTTCCTTTTGATGCCGAAGTGGGGCAGGCGAAGTGCTAGTCTGAAGTGTCTTCTGAGAAGTGTTCAAGTCAAAAACCTTAATTGTATCATCGTATCCATTACAAATCAAGGAATTGTTTCTATTCCAATCGACGTTGGAAACAGATAATCTCGAGGAGGAAAGTTTCGTATTGAGAGGAGACGAAAGACCATCGTCAATGCTAGAAATCACATATTGGCTAGGCTTCCTCAAATCCCATAATTTGACTGTACGATCAAGGGAAGCAGTTGCCAATTCGTGGCTTGCGTTAGGATTTGGAGCGAAGCCTCCGATTTTTTTGTCATGTAATCTCATCAAATTCTTGTAGTGGAGCTTTGAAGTCAGTTCCCTTATATCTTGCAGCAAGAAATGGCCTTCGAGAGTAGAAATGTACACTACATTCTCTGAAATCATGGACATATCAGATACTCCCAATGAAAAACTCTCAGAATCCTCAATGGAAACACATTCAGTCGCGACTTGTTTGTTGAGGTCGAATTTTCTGCACGATCCATCATATGAGGCTGTAAGGAATTGTGTGGCACAATTAGGCACATCAACGATTCTAGAAATTGTCCTGCCGTGCGGTTTCAATAGTATGGGATTGACTTGAGATTCATCGCGTTCATTATCAACAGCCCAAATTCCAAGGCATCCGCTTGTATCTCCCGCCGAGATGATTCTCTCATTGACGTCAGGATGGAAATTGAGAGAAGTTATCCTATTTGGTGTCAATTTGATGCTTCCCATGTCTAATCCTGGAAACAATGATTTATGGTCAAATTCATCCCTCACTTCCTCTAAAACTGTGCATTTCTCATGTGAGGTTTCCCCTAAGCTGTTGGCACGAGATCGCAAGAAAGATTTAAATGGCTCGAGGCTACCCGCTTCAGTTTTGATGCTTTGACCTTCGTACACTAAATTCTCATCAAGTAAATAGCCCAGTTTTGTATCTGCCCTTAAATCACTCCATCCAAAGGTCCCATGTAATTTCGACAGCCTTGAATATTTGAGGTTTTGCTGTCTTTCGAATTCCTTTTCTTCCACTTCTTCTCTTTTCTTTCTCTCTTCTTCATCTTCCTCCGTAATAGCCAATCTCCTTGAACGCCTGGTGGGAATTGATGGTGTAGACTCCCTCAGAAGCCTCCGGGATTTGCTTGGCTTTGTCTCTGTCTTTGTCTTCGACCTTGTTGTCGCGCTCACATCTTCAAGGATTGAAGTGTTTATGTTTTTAAGATTGAGCCTTTTGAGAAGGTCTTTGTTTCTTTCTATATTTTGAAGTCTTATGGACTCTATATCCTTCATTCCGTAACCAAGTGTTTCTATCTTTCTTTGACAATGCTTTCGCGCTCTTTTTGCTGATCTAGATGACGCAAGATGTCTGAGCAAAGGTAAAGACTACCGCATATGACAATCGGTCTCAGGTCACCCTTCAGTCTCATCTTTTGTAACTGTTTAAACACCTCGGATGGGTTTTTCAATTTTTCCTCTCTGATATTATTCACGAAAGGCTTCGCCGCCTGTGCTATTTCGTCAGTCCCATAGCTTTCGATCCAAGGCATATTTTCTGGTTGAGTGAATGTGAATGGTATAAGTGCATCAGAGTCTTGCTTCACTAGTTTCAGGAGATAAGCTTCTATCAGTTTGCCCCTAGTCAATGCAATCACGAATATAATTCCGTCTTTCCTCATCCCCTCCAAGAAGGCATTGAGTTCTGAGGCTGCAGACTCGTTGTGAGCTCCGTCTAGTATGAAGTTGATTTGCGTGGTAGCATCCGTTAACTTTTGCAATCTTCCTGGCCAACATGTTCTCTCTATTCCTGTGACGATCACCTTTTCCGTAATTCTACTTTCCCCCCACCAATTTCGTAAGACTTCTGAAATGCCAATGGCTACCGAGAGGTTCTGCAGTTGATAGTTTCCAAGTAAAGGAGAAAATTTGAGCAATATTTTACCTATGTCAAGATCACTCATTCGAATAGGAGCTTCCTCAAGTTCAGCTTTGAGTTCTATAACGTCTAAAACTTCCCGATTATTAGTGCTATCGACAACAACTGGTATTTTTGTTTTAATGATGCCAGCCTTCTCTTTAGCTATTGATTTTAAATTGTTACCCAATAAACCCTCATGGTCCATTGCTATCTTGGTTATGCCTGATACGAGTAAACCTCCTGAATTTCCACTTGCGGGTTTATAGGGCTGTAATACATTCGTGGCATCAAGACGCCCGCCGACGCCTACTTCAATCAATGCCAATTCTATCTTCTCAATATCAAAAATTTTAAATGCAGTTGCAGTTAAAATCTCGAACTCGGTGCAACCTAACTTGAATTTGTCATCAAGCTTTCTAACATCCTCAATAACTTTCTCAAACTTTTGAGGTGAGTAAGTCTGATTATTGATAGTCACACAATCATTGTACGTTATCAAATGAGGAGATGTGAATTTACCATTTGTGATCCTGGCTTGCGTAAGGATTGAGGACAAGTAAGCTAGTGTGGATCCTTTCCCATTGGTTCCTGCAACGTGCACTGATTTGAAAGATGTTATATGGGGATTTCCCAAATGATTGAGGAGTTTGGCGACCCTTGCTAGGCCCAAATCGATTGGCATGTCGGAAAGAATAGTGCGTGGATGACTTTTATCTGAAACACGCGAAGTCATTGTATGATTTGTCGTCAGTCACAACCATGTCCAATCTAGGCTTCATTCAACAGCGCCTTGAATCATTGAATGAAATCGATATGAATATAGTCACTCTTTTGGATAATATTAAAGAGCTTTTCAATATTTACATTGAGCCAAGCCGACAACAAGAATCTGATGTGAGATCGACTAAAAAACAATTTCAAGATGAAGTGAGCGAAGTGTATGCATGTCTAGGTTCTATAGCAATATCCTTAAGAAAAGAGGTGAAGATTATGGATGATAACATAGGTACTTACAATAACAACGAGGACCTGGTCATGATACTACCCATTAATGTCGATAAAAAGAATACTTCTCTTGGTTCCACAAAGCTCGAGGGTGAATTGAGAAAAATTGAACGCTAAGCAACACCTCTAGTCAAAAGATTCATCATACTATGACTTTATATTTCCTCTAAATAGCCTTGCTGTATGAGTCTGTCCACATCAGACTTTCTGACATAAAATTGAGAATCCTTTATAAGGTTGAAAACACCATATTCCGTCTGAATTTCGCCCCCGTCCTTTAATACACGAACGTCAATAAAAATGTCTGTAGGTGGTTCCAAATCCCCTGATAAGTCAATGTCTGTGAAGCTTGATTTAAAGTCAAGTATAAGGTCTTGATACTGCTTTAAATACTCTTGCTCGGGGTGACTTAAGTTTTCGACCACCAATTTGGATGTCAAAGAAAAGTCTGCTCTTGAAGCAGTGCCTAATCTCTGGGATGTATTCTTCTCTGTATCTGAGTTGATTATGGGGTCTATATTTAGCCATGAAAATTCATCGATCTTACTTGCTCGAAGTCTCTCGTATGCTAGCATACACCTCTTGTTTCTTCTCAAGCATAAATGTGTGACAAATAGTTGACATTGGTTCACACGCCAGGATTCTTGCTCTTCGTCATTTTCAAGCGCCTGCTGCTCATTCAAGTACTCGACATCTTTATTCAAGTCGGTGATTTCCTGAAGAATATCCTTGACAAGTTCATGCTGGTACAACGGTATTTCTTTGAGATGGCTTGTCCTTTTTGCCTCTAGCACAAGTTTGTTGGCCAAGTCGCCGTACATATTGAGTGGCTGTGGTACTTGCAACGGCTACAAACACATAATACGCGTACAAGCGTGCAGGACCAAATGCGAGTGGGTGTAGACTATCTAACGACAACAAACACTTGCGTCGCATGCGTATCTGAAAATCTTGACTGAATTATCTGAACTAATTCATGCGAGTACAGGGTAAGTAGTGTCTAAGATTATCGTTGAAATGCTGTAGACGGTTCAATCAGGTCCACGTCTCGAACATACTCGGGCACTCCAGTTTCGAGAGACTTCGAAACAGCATCAATGCAAAGAAGAGCAGACATAGCATCTTTCATGCTGCAAGCTGGAGTAGCTTTGCTTCGAATTATATCAACGAAGTGTGAAAGCTGCGCGCTAAAAGGCGCAAGCTCTCTTAACTTGGACCTGTCACTTATAAGTCTAGTCTTCGAGATTTTATCTGTCCAGGACGCATCACGCTTGCATGAGTGATTTTGATGATATAAAGTCATGTCTGGAATTGATAGCGTGCCTCGAGATCCAAAAACCCTGTAGAGCCCTTCCAAATCATCATCGACCGGTATAAGTGGATTTTCTCCTGTTCCAACCTCAAAATTAAAAGGCGACGTTACGTTATCGGAACAAATGAAAGTACCAGTAACACCATTCTTAAATTTGAAAGTCAAACAAGCCCCTTCATCCACATCATGATCGTCGGGTCTCTGTTTTTTGATCAATTCCGCGTAAATCTTATCTATTGGGCCAAATAAATATTGGAGAATGTCGATATCATGCACGAGATTAATAAGCAATGCACCGCCGCCATTTTTGGCGCTTTTTCTCCATGGTGATTCCTCAAAATAAGATTGCGGCTTGCGAAGTGTCCACGAACCCTGGACGGCAACGACGTTTCCAACAGTATATAGCGTGTCTTTTGCTGCGACTATGAATGGATTGAATCGCCTGTGGTGACCAACCAAGATCTCCACCTCATTTTCAGATGCAAAATTTTGCAATGCTTTGGCGTCCTCAATATTCGTGCTGACTGGCTTTTCGATCAATAAATGTATCCCTTTAGCGGCTAGTTCGAAACCGATTGAAACGTGTGTATGGTTTGGCGTGCAAATGAGTGCCCCATCAGGCAAATGGAGATTATTAGCCGTCGAGTAGGCAAAAAACTGACGTAAATCCTCGAAATGGAGAGTGGAGAGACTTTCAGCAAGGGTTTTGGCTTTGGGGCATGGGTCTATTAGAGCAATCAAGACTGTCTCTTCGTTGTCGCAGATGTGTTGGGCGTGTCTAGGACCTATCAAACCTGCTCCCACAACAATCAACCTTAAGGGCTCCGATGCGGTCATCTTCAGGTTCTCGAATGGAGTTTGCAAAATGTAATGATATATGCGTGAAAATATCTAAGCTTTTAGGCTTTTAATGTGAGTCCCTTTTTGTTCTGCTGACCTCTAATATTAGCTAAATTCAATACAAAGAAACTCAATATTGCTTGTAAAATTGATAAATTTCCTCTTCTTTTTTTTTTTTGCCTCTACTTGATGCGTACGACTTATTTCTTTTTCAAACTTCCTTAAAGAGCAGAAACCAGTCAGCAGAGCAAACTTCTCACAAAGAAGGCGCTTTATGCGGCAGTTACAGGTTTAGCTCAAATTACTTGATTGCTTCATGAATTTTATCGAGGCTACATTGCTCCCACTAGACTTGTTTGGGAAGTTGCAAGTGTGAGTTATCAAAAAAAACCTTTTGTGGTCTCCAGTTTTTCGCATCTAGGCATATTCTTCATACACAGGCGCAATTTCAGACAAGTGTACTGTGCTTTTGGCTACTCGTGGCATGTCGTTCGACTTCAATTGGGAAAGTATAACTTCTGATGAGAGCATAAGCTCAAACATAAAAGATTTTCTCAATGAGCAATTCAATTCAATTGAACTACCGTCCTTCATTGATGAGCTTGCAGTCACAGATTTCTCGTTGGGAGATATACCCCCAGAAGTGACAATCAGGTACGTGGGCGATCCATTCGACGAATTTTATCAGGGAGATGAAAGTGAAGCCGAGGAAAAGAGAGACCCGCAGGTGAGTGAATCTCATCTAAGCGATAGTGATCCAAGCTCTTCAGAAGATGAAGGTGGACAAACGACCATCAATGACGTTATTAGCTCCAAGGACAACCACTATCCTCAAATTTCTAGTGACGAAGAATCAGAGGGAAAGACCCTGGACATCGTGAGTCAATTCCATAACTATAATATGAATAATTTAGGCTTGGGCCCTCGTGAGCGGAAAACACCAACTACATTCTTCACTCGGGATGCTTACAGGCTAAGATCTGCGTCTACATCCGAAAGTAATGAGAAGAAAAATAACGACGATGACATACAATTTATACTCGAAGTGGAGTACCACGGGGACATAATGCTCGAATTGAGCGTAAATCTACTCGTTAATTACCCCTCGACTAAATTCATATCGCTTCCGATTAAACTCAAAATAACAGATTTGGAAATTCATTCTTTGGCAGCTATTGCTTATGTACAGGGCCGGATTTTCATATCTTTGTTGTGTGATCTCAGCGACTCGGTGTCAGATTATTTCACATCATCGAACACTGAAAATCTAGCCTCCAAATTGAGAAGTCGAGGGTCTCCAGGTGCATTTGGCGGGGGTAATTTTGTTGACTATGCTTCCAGCGGAAACGCAGAAAGAATAGATGTCATTCGTGGGGTGAAGATTGATACAGAAATCGGTGAAGTGGAGAACAACATCTTACGAAATGTTGGCAAAATCGAGAAGTTCTTGATCGAACAATTGCGTAGCATTATCCGAGAGGAAATTTGTTGGCCCAGCTGGGTCTGTCTCGACTTTGGGTCTGAAACGGACTCCTAAGACTTAGTATATATAAAATCTCCAACTGCAGTTTACTTCTGGTCACTCTCTATATGGGTGCACTCACGCGATCCCACCACAAAATTTACAAAGCTAGAAAAAGGTCCTGTGGAAGTAGTATCAAGTTAAATTCAGGGATCAATCAGAATCCAGGATTCCAAAATAAAACCATTTTTTACTAAACATGTTGGAAAGAGCAAAATTCAATTTTTAATTGTCAGATAGTAATGCTCCAAATGAGGTTTTTACTCCTACAAATTTAAATTTTACAATTTGTGTGCGCATATTATGCTAAATTACTAACGTGTACTTTAAATCCATAGTAGACAAGTGAAGTTGCAAGTAAAAAAATGTGCCTTCTCTTTCATGTCAGAACACCATTTCGTGAATTTTTTAAGCGGAGGGAGTTGATTTGGGGAAGGGCTGATAATTGATTCATCTGTAAAGAATTTTTGAGCTCATAAGCCATAAAAAGAGAAAATAATATATATGTATAAATTACATGAGGGTTGTACGTCCACCCACGTCATTGCTGGCGCTACCATCGGGCATAATTCCATCCCTACCGCTTGAGAACTCCGAATACACTCCATCAAGTTTCGCTCTTTCTGTTGCCGATATCGAAGGTTTAGTATCCGATAAACTTCTTTGGAAATGTTCCTGGCAAATAAGTACCTTCAGGTTGTTGGCGTCGCTGTGTTTTTTGTAATCAGGCTTGCTTTCTTTATCTTTGAAAATTTTTTCTATTTTCTGAAGCAAAGCGAGTTTTTCAGCAGGCCTGAGTTTGTCACCCTTTAATGCCACACCATTGATTTGGAAGAAATCATATGATGAGGAATCTTTCGACATCTCGTTTCCAGAAGCTGCTTCTTGTTCTTGGCTCAACTTTTCATGCACTGCTTTGAGGTATGCATTATAGCCTAATCCTTGCATATCTGCACCGCTAAAGCCTGCTGTTTTCGACGCGATTGCTTCGAGATCAACATCATCTGAGAGATCCATTTTCTCGCAAATGCATTTCAAAATCTCCAATCTGTCATCAAAGTTGGGCATATCACAAAGAATGCTTTTATCGAGTCTTCCCGGACGCAATAAGGCGGAGTCTATCAAATCAGGCCTACTGGTTGCAGCCAAAACATAAACACCATCTAAGCCCTCGGCACCGTCCATTTGAGTCAACATTTGATTGACGACTCTATCCGTAACACCCGTAGAGTCATGCCCTCTTTTAGGGGCAATTGAATCGAACTCATCAAAGAATAAAATGCATGGCTTCGCGGACTGAGCTCTATCGAAAAGCTCTCTGACAGACTGCTCCGAGGCACCAATGTACTTATTGAGGATTTCTGGACCTTTGATGGAAATGAAATTCAAACCGCATTGTCCGGCGATGGCACTTGCAAGTAAAGTCTTGCCACACCCAGGATATCCATACAAGAGGATTCCCGACCTGAGTCTCAAGGGGCAGTTGGCGAAAATTGGAGCATATTTAGTGGGCCATTCTAATGTTTCCAAAAGAACTCTTTTAGCTTCAGTCAAGCCACCAATATCAGCCCAGCAAGTACCAGATTTTTCTAACTTTACCCCTCTTAAATTTGACGGCTGGTAGCCGGCCAAAGCTTTTTCAAAATGAGACTTCTGTATGAAGTGCGTCTTCTTTGAGGTCTCTCGACTCAAAGATTTTAGTGATTGCAATGAATTGTATAAGATTCGATCACTCAAAACCTTTAAGTCATTAGGAAGATAACCCTCGGTTTCCAGGACGATATCCATCATGTCGAACGTGAGTTCACAGCCAAGTGCCTTTAACAAGTATTCATCAAGGATTGTAGCCCTGGTGGCCTTATCTGGCGCACTGAGGTGTACATAGCTTTCAACAATATGACTCAGGGATAATTGTTTGTTAAAAGTCTCTTTTGACAAGCCAGAGACCACCAAGCATAGGTTTGTGTTCTTTTGTGAACCAATTTTCCCCAAAAGAGACACCAAGCACTCTGTTAATTGATTGGATATAGTAGAGTCGACATTTTCTGCTTCGGCAGACAAAATTTTGTCCAAGTTATCAAGAACTAAAAGAGATGGTTCATGCCAAAGGGCCTCATTTACCCAATCATTCAAGTTGGAGCACAATTGATCGAAGCTCTCGTTCATTTTCGTCTCACATGCGACATACTTGGTGAACATACCACCCTGTTCACGCATTTCATCCGCAACACATTTCAAAAACAGGGTTTTACCGCTCCCTGGAGATCCATGAACCATCACACCAGTATTCCTGAATGCGGAAAGAAATTCAGTGACGCTATTGAGCTTGCTTCGTAAACCATATAATGGTTGTAGTTCGCTAGAGTGCTCAGGATCTTGAATAAATGAAGCCGAACGCAAAACACTTTCTCCTAACTCAATTTTAACAGGAGTTTTGCCATTTTCAAAAGCAAAGGCTTTAGACCACGCCGAAGAATCACCATTTCTTTTAAAGGTCATCAAGGCTCCATTTGGTAAGATGTTAGGGATTATTGGCATTTTGCAGTAGTTTGATACTGGTGATTGGTTGAGCTGATTCTCGTGGAAAAGATAATTGCGTATGGCTTTTGATAAAGCTGCATTTTGTTCTTTAATAGCCAGCGAGTTCAAACTCAAGGTTTCACTCCTCCTGGTTTGTGTGACATAAGGGTGTATTACCAAAGTACCCAATCTTTTGATCAAGCTTTTATGAGCCCGCCTGATCAATACCTTATAGCCCACCTTGTTCTCTACATTCAAAGCGATGGCCAATGCAGAGCTCAAACCCACGGTACTCGGTGGCGCGGTGTCTGAATATACCAACCTCGCGGATATCAGTTTACTCTCAACAAGGTCCAGGGCACTAACAATCTCAGATTTTTTGGAGCCTGCAGATGATTGATCCATAGGTGCTCTGTTCTGCTTGTAATTAGGCCCCGGAATGACTGAGACAGACACAATATTGGAGTGCTGGAACACACGAGAAAACTCCTCTGCATTAACCGTGATATCGTAACACAAACTTTCATTTCTGTCTCCAAACAACATATTAGGAAGTGATATCCCTCTTTTTAACAAAGTTGGCCCCTGAGAAATATCATCATGAGTGGATTTTAAGCTTTTGCTTGACTTGACAGATTGTGATGACTTTTTTTTCTCTCGGAGCTTTGGAGCAATGCTTACCTCGGCAAAAGGATCAATCAAAGCGTAGGTTTCCGTGCTTGATCCAATGTCTTTCACCTGTAGCTTAACCGAAGAAGTTTTTGTGGGGTAAACGACAAGAGCTTGGTTCAAAGCCACGCACCTAGACTGTTCGATGAGCTTAGCCTCTATATTATTAGCATGAAGTTCCACTAACTCCCAGTCGGAGAACTGCTCTGGCTCCAAAGAAATCTTGTTGGATTTGAAGTTCCTAATTTTCACGTTAATCACCAAGAGTTGCTTTTCACTTAAATTTAGAGAATGAGCAAATATTGGATCTATGCCGACTGTCTTGGCGCCACTTGAGTTCATCCCGGACCACCCAGCATAGTATTTGTTCTTTGCTTGCAGTACAAGCTCGACGATCACTTCTTGAGGAGATACATTAGCATTGTATAGCAAACTCGCAAGAGTGGATGGTAAGTCAATTAAATTATTCCAGGATTGACGAAACAAGACATTTGCTGAGGAACCCTCCATTACTTGTCCTTCACGAAAAAAAAATCTGTTTATTGACTTAGCTGGCTGATGCCTACTATAAAGTAGCAGGAGTCAGCAGTTTCGACGTTCATGCAAGACAGGTGCGGGCCGCGGCTCTGGATAAGCATTTGAAAAATGCGGAGAAGCTTTAAATTTGCGAGACGTGTCGCATGAAAACTTAAGCCATACGAAGAGGGGGTGGGAGCCTCGGCAAGCTAGGTGAACTTGTAGCTCAAAGCGAAATTGCTAGGCAAAACTCGTTTAAAAAAGCAGATCACCTCATGCGTGTATTTGCTTCTTTAGTTGCAAGATTTACATTTGTAGGAAATAAAAAGTGTTGTTTACGTTGTATATATAAGAGGTTTTACTTTTAAATCCAGTGGGTTTTGTTGATCATTATTTCCCAGAGTTGGACTGATTGAACTTCTCCATCACCTCATCGGTCAGTGACCCTCCCTCAAGTCTTTTTCTGGCTTTCTCGATGTTAGCATTTCTTGCTGCTTCAACCGTTTGGAACGATTTTCTTCGTATCGATCTGCATTGTTCCCATCCAACGACATTTCCCAAAAAGAAGCCGGACATACCCCAGTTCATCGAGCGCCTCGGATTTTTGTGGATAATAAATGTGACTACTCCAAGAACGCCCATAGCCTGAAACCCCGTTAAGATGGCTTCTCTGAAACAAGGTATACTGATGTAGTTCTCGAGTGTCAAATCAGATAGTTTCACTTTCTGGAATGCATCTGCGTATGTTGGCTGCTTAGCATGTCTTGGTTCTCTATCCTCGAATTTTGGGGTTAAGTCTTCTAAGAGTGTTTGCGTGGTATCATTGTCTTCAACTCGAAGCTCCGTAACTGCAGACGTTTTAGAAGGGGATCCACCAAACCAGCCCATTTTGTGAGATGTATGCTAAGAAATGGCTCGATAAAGATACTATAATGATGAGGGTCACATGATCTAATGGTTCGCGGAAAAAAAAAAAAAGTAGCGCAGCCCGGTTTCGATCCGGGGACATCAGGGTTATGAGCCCTGCGCGCTTCCACTGCGCCACTGCGCTTGCAGTTATGAATAAGAAAATGAAATCTAACTAGAAATAATAAATACAGATTGTTTAGTAGCACCAATTCAACATTTTCAGTAAGACAAGTTTTGCAAATATCAAAGGTTTTTATCAAACAGCAAGTCAGGAGATTTATTGATTACTTTAAACAAAAGGAGGAAGAGTTGCTCCTTGTTCTTCCCTTGCTCGGAATTCTAATACTATATCATGCGATTAGAGAACTTCTATAAAGTTGTGTTTAAGTGGAGGCATCGATATTTTTAGGCAGCTCAATCGAGTGAATGAGCCATTTAGAAGCCTATTATGTCGGCCGCAGTGATGAAGATACCGATAGCTTACCTTTGTGATCGTGAAATTTTGATAAGCTAGAGTAAATATCGGATACTAGAGCACAGATCTCGACCTCATGAGGAATAATTGGTCTTGGTTTTGGAAAACTCAGAGTTGGATAGATGTAGGGCATCTTATTAGCGCGCAAACTTATTTTATCATACGTAGTGTAGTAAGCGCTCGATTGTGATGTAACTCGATGCGACTGTGTACCAATTTTAGGGTGTAGTGGAACCATATCCATAGGAAACTTTTTTGAGGGAGCTAGATTTTCCAGCACCGCTATATATTTTGTAACTTTCAGGAAAATCTTAAAAGGTGGGTGAAACAGCGCAGACATGCTTTTTTGAGCAGATTCAGTCATAAAGAATCGAAATACAGGTGAACGTATCATGTGAATAACAAACTTCTGACCTCAATAGACTGAATTGCTGCGCGCACGGGTCTACTTGCGATGATTCATTTACATATTTATATTTAAGTACAGCTGTGTTGAGGCAGATGAAGTTACCCCATATAACAGCTTCAGTAATGGTCAACAGGGTTCACTTCAAGACATCGCTTTTTTTCAAGCACTTAAACTCCTAAAGTATCACCAAGACTTTACAAGATTCACAATCCCCAAGCATGCGAAAAGTTCACTCACGTTCGAAAATCCCACCTCTAAGGGTTCTTCTGGCAGTTTCGCAATCACTAAGCAAGAAGGGGTTCATTACCACTCGTATTAATCCTGGATCCAAATAAGGGTTCTCGATTTCGAAAGCACGTCTTTAAATTCCATAAAAGTCTACCATTGCAACAGCAGATATGATAGTTGAGTTGTGTCTCCCGTTCCAAAACGTGCGTTTTTGTTTTTGTTAGATTTTTTTGTTGATTTCCGAAATTTGAGTGTCTTAGATCATTAAAGGTTGACCTTTTGTTATTAATCACGTCTTGCTCAAAAGTATCTAAATCCAGATCCTGGTGTTTTTGGTGCTGATACTCCCACAATTCTTTAAATTCTCTTGACCTCTCCCTATTGAAATTTTAAGGCTGATTGAAATATGCCTGATTTTAATTCGAATTTTTGAGCTTTCAATGGTCTTTAAGATACGCTGCTTTAGCTGCGAAACTTTCGCAAAATTTAGACAAGAGCGCATAGTTTCTCTAAACTTAACCTTGCGATGACTTTTTGCATCTTTGGCTATAGTATTTTCATTCATTGATACTGACTGACATTGTTGTTGGCTGACTCCCATTTGCTTCAATACCAGAGTAAAAAGTTCCCCTTCGGTAGCGATTGAGTTCGACAGGTGAATTTGATTTTCAATGCAAGCGAAGTCAACGAAGAAGTCCTCAGATGATATGATTGGCTCAGCAGTTGCAGCAAAGCAGTCATAAAAAATTACCTCCATTGGTGATATTTCACGAGCCGATTGAATGTAGAGCTCAGCTTCCTGTTTTTCATCTTTTTCAATTCCTTCATCTTTTTTATCATTTTCGTCTTTTACTTCATCTTCTATTTCATCACCTTTCTCTCTTTTTTCCTCTTCTTCCTCTTCTTCCTCTTCTTCTGGTATAGGTTCAAAAAAGTTCATTAACTTCACACGGGTGTCAGGAAATATACGGTATTGTTCAAATGTCTGGTCTTTGTGAAAATTCTCCAATTCGTGAGTAGGAAAAGAGACTTCAAGATGTGAATAATCATCTTGGACTTCACACATTTCCTCTAGGTATGCTTTATCGTCAGAAAGCAAACTCCATTCATCTATCCCAGGAATTGAAATATTTTTGTCTTCATTTTTTGTGGAATCGGAAAGAAGGCTCCACTCATCGATCCCGGGAATAAAGACATCCTTGTCATTTTCAGTCTCAGTGAGAAAACTCCATTCATCTATCCCAGGTATGCATATTTCTTGATGGTCTTTTTCGAGTATGGCCTCCTTGCCAAGGTATAGGGAGACGTCATGTGCCATGGAATCTAGTTCCTCACCAGAGTATTCTTCAGAAAAATCACAAGAGGGGGAGAAAATTTCAAAGCTATGTGGATTCTGTTTTTCGAGCCAAGCGCTTTCAACTAAAGTGTCTTTTGGAGCGTAGTTCGCATCATGAAAAACAAAGCTAGACTGGGGCACACGTAAGTTTTCAGGTAGCAGAACATGACTAGAGTCAGGACCGCAGGCTTTATCAAGAGAGGGAGAACCTTTAGCGTCATGGCATTGCTGGTTAGAATATAGGGCTATGGCGTTTCCATCCCCATCAAGACTGGTAAGGAAGGCTTTAGTGCACTTCTCATCATATAATACTGAGGTGAGTTCCGAAGATAGCAGGTTAAGAGACGAAGCGGAGTTATATGCTTCCGTCTTTCTGTTCCAGCTCACAAATTCTAAGGCATGCTCCAAGCTCTTTCTCGTTTTCCAGAGCGTACATGGAGCAAGACGACGTCCTGCGCACACGTTATCCGGGATGCGGTAAAATGCACGGCGTGCAAATATACGAGGCACAATTGACGTAGACACAGGACACTCATGATCGCCGCACACCATTTCACGCTGGATAAAGCACGATTCGTGTCGTTTCAATAACTGTATCTTAGTAAGAAACTTGTTCCACCTTCCAGTGGCTTTGTGGTGTAGCGTATGCTTTTTCTTCTCCCTTTTGAAGTGTCTAGGCGAAGCTCTTACAGAAAGCTTGCAGTCATTTGTACCTGGAAGACGCGGCATTTGTTTGAGATAAAAGTCCCAACCTTCTGGCAGTAACAAATGTCTCAATTCCCTTGGTTTGCTCAATTCATAACGCCCATATGTCGAGTCTTTGGGTGCTTCGGGACGAATTCGAAATGGAGCTGCAAAAGGCACAGCTTTAGTATCATCATTACTGCGGCCGCGATAATATCTCAAATCATTAGATGGAATTCCAAGGCTCTTGCACCATGGTATTTTGGGAGATTTTTCCGGCTGATCGTGACCGAAATATTCGGTCGGTTCTGTTACAAAAGTACCTTGTTGAGAAGTAGCTTTTGAAGAGGTGCTTTCGATTAATCCATCATGCTCTAAGCCACAGAGATGGGATGTTGAATCAGGGAACTTGAAAGATTCCCGTTGATCCTTGGGTGGACAAAAGGAGTTTTTATAGTGCATGTTATAAAACGCCACAATTACTGTAAAAGGATTTTGGACTCGAAGGCCGAGGGCAAAGCTTCTTTGTTGTCTAATATATCTGCAAATTATCAAAATTCCAGCCAAGGTGTCGTGGAACTAATAATTGGGATAAAGAGTAAGTGTTGCAAAAAGATTTTGGCGCAGACCTAGTAGTCAACCACAAAGCAAATGCAAATTGTGCGGCAGAATTCGCAACCAGTCATGAAGCCATGCAGGTCTACCGTAGCGGTCTTTCGTTACTAGTTTGCCCCCTATAGTTCCCTATGAGTATCATTTGCTGAATTTTGCCGTCAAAATTAGTAAGTGGAAAAAAAAGGAAGGCGCAGTGGCTAAAAGAATCGTTGAGTTTGACAAGCAGCTCTTGCCCAAAGAAGAGGAACGAGTAAAGTTTTAGGTTCAGAACGAGATTTACAGTTTTCAGGATCAATGGCAATGAGTATAAAATGTTTTGTGGCGGAGTATAAAGTGTTTTGTGGCTGAGTATTACCATAATATCTTTGGTCTCTTTTCCTCTTGAGCTTCGAAGTTCGCTTCCACCATAAGATTTTGCTTCCTGTCTTCAATCTTCGAGACAGAATTTGCATAAGGTTTGCTATTACGCTTAAGTGCACCATTTTTCACGTCACGATGGAGTCTGACATTGAAATACTCTAACTTTCACACAACTTCTCATTCAGATGGAGAACACTTCTGCTTGGTGCTCTAAAGCGCTTTAGTCATTTGTGGAGAAGCCTCCCATTTGGGAAGTCTTGGTAAGTCTTTTGGTACATGGTTATATGATAGAGAATAGCTCCAGTTTGCGAGCAGTCACATGAAAATCGAAACTGAATATCTTATGACGTTCGGGAAGATTTAGAGCAATTGTGTATCATTTCACTGAAGTGAATACACTCCGTGGTAATTTAGAAGTCCAGAGCGATGCTTAGAGAAACTTAATAATTGGTCAATCTATGACACAGCCGGCGGTTTTAGCCACTCAGCTTGTAGCTATAGCTCGAGCTCTGGGATTACGCGAAGATCCTGCACACTGACAACGACCAAGATTCAAGTGAGGAGAATCTGAGATTGACATAACTTGAACATGGAAGACTTACTATTGGACCCGCAATTGAAATGGTGGATGATCATTCCCATTTCAGTAGCAATGGTACTTGTTGGCCTCTTGAGGTCTCAGGTGACATTTTTGCTCGCGCTGAAACCCAAGATCGTTCCCTACAAAACTGCAAGAGAAAGGTATGTGTCCCCTTTGCTCACAGCACTATCTTTACTAACAGATTAGCGATTTCCTCAAGCGTGCCACGGCATTTCGTGAAAACTCTCATGTGTTAAGCAAAAGAGAATTTGAAATGAGACAGAATTATCTAATAAAAACTCTTAAATCGGAGGAATTCTATGCCAAAGTCGAAAGTCCCGACAAGCCCGACAACCCTTTCGCTGAGATGGGTTCGAATGATGCACTTATGAACATGGCCAAGGGAAACTTGATGAGTTATGTTCCGCAAACATTGATCATGGCATGGGTGAACTTTTTCTTTGCTGGGTCTGTGGTGATGAAACTCCCATTTCCCCTTACAGATGGTTTCAAAAGCATGCTTCAAAGCGGAGTTCACACGCCCAACTTAAATGCACGCTATGTTTCGGCGATTTCGTGGTACTTCGTTAACTTGTTTGGTCTCAGACCAGTTTACTCGCTTTTAATGAATGACCAGGAGGCTGCCAGCGATCTTATGAATCAGCAGCAACAGCAGCAGCAAATGCCCAACTTGAGTGGGCCAGGAGCCCCGAAAGCAGAAAAGGTGTTCAATGCCGAGGCGGAGAGCATCCAGATCTTGGACCACGAGTCTATTTTCGAGGGTATCACGGAGAGGGTCTTGGCTAAATACGGTGCCTGATAATTTATATGGACCGAGCCAAGTATATATATAATGCATGTGTGAAGTCAGCATGGGCATGGTGTTGACCCTAGAGGCGCCGACTGCAGAGTACTTTAATACGGGTTCCGCTACTCTCAATTCATGGTATTTTTGGAACACAACATGTACTTACTTAGTAATGGCGAACACAGCCTGCATACAATGCGCAATTCAATGACCATCTCAAGAACCAAAAAAGTTATAGAGAACATTAAGCTGAGCTCCAACATACCCCCATTCACAATCCCTATTTCATAAATCCTCATACATAATGGAACCAGCTACTATTATCTGCATAGGCATGGCCGGATCCGGCAAGTCTACATTTATGCAGAGATTAAACTCACACCTCCACACTCAGAAAAAGGTTCCTTATGTCATCAATCTCGATCCAGCAGTGCTTAAAGTTCCTTTCGGAGCCAATATTGACATCAGAGATTCTATCAAATACAAGAAAGTTATGGAAAAGTACAATCTTGGACCCAACGGTGCAATAGTTACGTCGTTGAATTTGTTTTCCACTAAAATCGATCAAGTTATCAAATTAGTGGAGAAGAAGTCGGAGCAATTGGAGCACATCATCATCGATACTCCGGGCCAGATTGAATGTTTTGTGTGGTCTGCATCCGGTGCAATCATTACTGAGGCTTTTGCCTCCACTTTTCCTACAGTAATCGCATACATTGTGGACACCCCCAGAACGGCGTCTCCCACGACATTCATCTCCAATATGTTGTATGCATGCTCAATCTTATACAAAACAAAGCTTCCTATGATCATCGTGTTCAACAAGACGGATGTAAAAAAGGCAGACTTTGCCAGAGAGTGGATGCAGGACTTTGAGAAGTTTCAGATGGACTTGACCAAGGACCAAGAATTGAACGGTGACGATGGCTTTTCGTCTGGCTACATGGGCAGTTTGGTGAATTCCATGTCGTTGATGTTGGAGGAATTCTACTCTCAACTCGACGTTGCCAGTTGCAGTGCTTACACCGGAGAAGGGTTTGATGAGTTTTTGGAGGCTGTGGATAAGAAGGTTGATGAGTACAATGAGTTTTACTTGGCTGAGAGAGAGAGAATTTTGAAGCAGAAAGAAGAAGACGAAAAAGCCCGCAAGACTACGTCTTTGAACAAATTGATGAAGGATTTGGATATAAAGGGCCAAAAGCCCGAAGACTCGGAGGTTCTTTCGGATTACGAGGATGATCTCAATGGAGAGGTTGAAAGAGATGACGAGGATGACACCGAAAGACATTACTCTTTCCCTGAAGATAGAAATACGGAATTGGGTGAGAAGGATGCAGATTTGCAGGCACGATACCAGGCTGCTTTCGAAAACTCGGCCAAGGTAGCATCATCCCAGACGGCGGAAAACATTGCCCAGTACATAAGGCGGTAGAGATGTGCAGAGTTTAAATAATGCTAATGCAGATTGATATATTGAATTGATTCTCATAAGCCACAAGAGTCGCCTATTAATGATGATTCAGTGGTCTCCATTGAAAAGTGCTTCCACACTGTAAGGCTGGTTTGCGTATTCTTTCTTGAAAATTAGGTGAGGCTTGTGCTTGGCCAAGTGAAGAATGGTTTTACCAAATTCAGAGTTGCACCATGAGAACCACGGCCGTGTGTACTCCATTCCCTTTGGATAATTCACATGGACACCTTCATGCATGAGACCTAGTCCAGCTGTGGTTTTCATAAGGCGTTCGAGGTTCTCCATTATCTCCACCTCATCATCGGTTGTCCTCATGCGGACGCATAGAGACATGGGCCAGGCGTGACGGATTCCAACGTGGGGTCCCCCGATACCTTCGAAATGAGGCCCCTGCAAGTAATACGGGTTTCCATCTTTTGATAAAATCATTCTTCTGGTATTTTGGTACACCTTGTCTTCAAGATCCACGAGTCCCAATTCAGGAAGCGACAAAAGCGACGGAATATTAGCGTCGTCCATGAAAGTAGCTCCACCATAGCCATCCACTTCATATGCGAAAACACGTCCCCAGCGCGGGTGCTCAACGATACCATGCTTTTTCAAGCCAGATTCTATAGCCGTAATGAGTTGCTCTGTAAGCTCCACGTGAAACTCATGGCCATGGGAGCGCACGCTGAATTTATCGAAGACATTCTTCTTCAAACGCTTCAACTCCCCTAACATGTGGGCGTTTCCAGGGACAAAGAATTGCAAGATAGTGGCATCGTCAGATGGCCGAAATGCAGAGCGAATCAATCCCGTTTTGTAGTTGACAGGATTGCCCTCTCCAGATAACGGAAGAGTCTCCGAGCCGATGTTTGTGTTCCTTTGGAAAGCATAGAAAGCCGAGTTGGCATAGCCGGTTTCGGCGTTGAACAGTGGCACTGATTCGCGGCGCAACACTGTGAGGAGCTTCTCATATGCCTCGAGCCACCTCAGATTGATCACAGAAAAGTCATAGTCGGAGTTCTCCAAGTAATCGTTAGTTAGCGTCAAAAATGATGCCAACGAGTCGATTTCATACTTGCACTCAAAAACCATGTTCCAGTCAGGGACAGGATACACAGAGTCTCGAGCAGAATTGCCCTTTTTGACATGGGACTCCGGGGGTGGGTGGAAGGCATTACAATAAGGCGCTATGTTGATGTATCTGGCCTGCGTATTAATAGCGCCCCTCATTAGCTTCTTGAGCAGTGAGTCGTATTTCACCAAGGGCACGAATACAGAAAGCTGCCTGGCTGAATCCCGAAGCCACTCCGCGTGAATATCGCCCGTGACAACAAACGTCTCGGACAAGTCTTCGATTCCCTTTTCTGTATGCCATAAAATGGTGGTGTCAAGGGTATTTGGCAAAGTATTCTCTACCAAGCGGGCGAGATCTTGGTCCTTGATTTTGAGCTTCAAATCCCTGATGAGCGTTTCCAAGACTGGAGACGTAAACGTACGGCACTTAGGTGCTGGCCTCATATACGGATAGCTGAAGCGGCCCCTGGAGAAGGGTGCGTGGGGAACTTTCGAGTAGTCCAAGTAATCCGGACAGTAGCCATTGTTCAGATCGAGAGCATCCAAAAATTGTGAGGAGATTGGGTCGGGGCCATAGTTGTCGTCTGCGAGAAACAGGCTCTTGATAGCGCGTTTGAAAGCGCTCTTAGGGGTATTTGGGGGCCCAGAGCTCCAATTCCGGTATGCGACAAAACAGAGGAATGCAGTGATTATGAGGACAAGCTTGGCCTCTAGCCGCAACCTGTAGCGAAACATGTGATTGTGGGGATAATGGCCGAGATAGTCAAGTTGGCTCTCGCGCGCGGATGAGGTCAGCGTTATATACAAGAGCAGGTGACGTTGAGATAACCACCAGAAGTGTTGCCGGAGTGGAGGGTTTCCTGTCGACTATTTCAAATTGAAACCAGTAGTTTTTTAAGGTGGGATTCACAAGGGCGGGCTCACAAATGGCACAGGTTCCAGTAGAAAATACCGGAAATAAATGGGTCTAAATTTCTCTGACGGTTATCTAATTTCTCTGACGGTTATCTAATTTCTCTGACGGTGATCTAATTTCTCTGACGGTTATCGGAAAGATTTCGCCCGCATGGCATCTTCACTAGTATAGGTAGAATGCAGAACCCGTACTATTCTCCTCCACGGAAACCAAACCCCATTCTCCAATTCTCTGGAGTAGTGAGCCGTGCGTTTCCCTTCCGGAGGATTTGGCGTGCTCTATGAGCTGGTCATAAGTGGCTTCTGGTAATTGGTCCAGGGGGCTTTTGAAGTCGCTTTCGGAAACTGCAGACTTGGCGATCCGTACTGCATACACCTCGAAGTCCAGTGCTGCCTCAAGCATGTCGAGGAGACCCACGTGACTATCTCTGAGGACGCTGGCTTCAATAGTGAGCATGTGCAAGCCGCTATATGCAATATCGAATGGAAACACGCTTGAGACGTCGGTGACATCGTCTAGTTCTTTTATTTTTCTCATTGTCTCGGAAATCGGATATCTCTGTAAAAGTCCAGGCGGTAGAGGCCAGCTGAGAGGCTCTCTGCCTTTTAATACTGTGGGTTTTTGGAAGCGTCTCACTCGCTCAAGCAATTCATCGCTGTGTTGCTGCAAATTGTGCCAAAACTCCTGGGAACAGAGATCTTCTTCGCTGAGGGTGAGCAGCTCAGCTCGGATGGCAAGACCAAGCAAGTCTGGGGTATCAAGCTCGGTCAAATGGTAATTCCGAGTCTGCTTGTCGAGGTCACAGTTTGCGGAGTACTTTTCTCGCCGAAGCTGATTTACATTTGACTCCAAATTCGCGAGCGGTAGGTTTTCCTCCCCAATGCTCGCTTGGCCCATTAGCAAGTGCTTTTGCCGGAGAAAAAACACCACGGGTGTGTTCCGGAGAAGTCGTCTGTACCATGCAAATGAGAGTCGAGATGGCTTCGGAACATGGTCATGGGGAGTATAATATGATGCAAACATAGACAAGATACGTGCCTGATAATCGGAGAAGTTTTTGCTGCGCTTATTTTTCTGGCTCACCAACGGCTCTTCTGACTCGGGCGCTATGATCTGCTCTATGGGTAAGTTTTTGGAGGTCGTCAAGAGCTCTTCTTCAATCGGTAAGGGCTCACTGAAAATACTGGCCACAGCTTCATCCAAAACAGGCGGAAAATCCTGTGGGTTATATATCACAGCAGAAAGGCTGTTTCGCAGGCGGAGCTTCAGTTGGTTGAAAGTGTCGTAGAAGGAAGTGCTTTTGCTCAAGAAGTTGCTGATTGCCGGATCCATGTGCGGCTTGGTGAGCAGCACTGTGTTTTCATACACCCGGAATATATGTGTGATATCTCTCGGTATTCTTTTTAGCGTATAACTGGACATATCAGGTTGAGCTTGGAATAGGCGAACTGTCAGTTCACTTGAGATGGCACACTACAACTGCAAGCGCGCGCTTGAGATGGCACACTACAACTGCAAGCGCGCGCTTGAGTAGGCATCTATATCTGCAAGCGCACGTCTCACCAAATCGCTGCATCTTTAATAGACCTTTCGTCAGCTCTATAGCTACTCCCTCACCTAGCGCTATACTCTGCAAGCTTCTGATCCGTACGGGACAGCAACCGAAAGCCAACAACAGAGTCATGAGGTGCTGTTACGGCATGTGAAGAAGCACTTTACCGAGTAGGCTTCGATGAGAACGAAGAGGCAATGCAGATAGTTTTGCTGAATAAGGGATTTCTTACTTCTATTTCGTTAGCTGTATCCTAAGCATCAAGCGCCTCCAAATTTCTCAATAAGGCAACTTGTCCGAGCGGTTAAGGAGAAAGATTAGAAATCTTTTGGGCTTTGCCCGCGCAGGTTCGAGTCCTGCAGTTGTCGATATTTTTTTCGCGCCAAGCAGGCAAGGCTTGTCATTTACTAGCAAGGCTTGTCATTTACTAGCAAGGCTTGTCATTTACTAGCAAGGCTTGTCATTTACTAGCAAGGCTTGTCTCACACTAAGGGGGGCCAAATGGCGTTGAAAATATCCAAAAGATGCTAGAACCTGCAGCGGACACGCCAGAAATGCCCCTGGCTTGCTTCCACTCCGACTCACACGATCATTGGAAAGGTACGGATGTCCCATCGCATCTCTACAAGTGCAGCAACCAGAGGATGCACGGGTGCCAACTTGCCTTACGGTATACGAAACCAGCCCAGAACCTGTAAAGTAATAAAACAGCGTTTGAAAGATTTTCTCCCAAGAACTGTTCCGAAATCCCCCTGGCAGCTGTTCCGAAATCTCCCGGCAGCTGTAAGTGTAATTAGTGCCGGGGTGTCGGCTCGGGTATTCATTCGGGCACTGGAGGTGCGCGGGTCATCGCGCGATCTCAAGTACGCCAGCCAAACCACAGCCAAACCCAAACCACAGCTAACCCAAAGATACAGTCGTAAAACGCCATTCAAAATGTCAGACGACGAGTACGACCTCAACATGTTCCTGGAGCCCGAGGGCTTCTTGCCACCGCCGCCGGAATCGCATTTTGTAGAATATACCCGAGTCAACAAACAGGAGCCCTCGACGATCCAGCTCAAGCTCGTGGGCAAGTCGCCGCTCTGGGGCCATTTGTTGTGGAATGCAGGTAAATACACCGCCGATTACTTGGACAGACATGCCGCTGAGTTGGTCACCGGTAGAAAAGTGTTGGAGTTGGGTGCAGCTGCAGGATTACCGTCATTGATCTGTGGCATAAACGGAGCATCCCGAGTCATCTGCACGGATTATCCGGATCCCGACTTGTTGTCCCACATCCAATACAATGTGGACCATTGCGGGGGAATGCCCAAGCCGCCCAATGTCAAGGTGTCCGGGTTTATCTGGGGCCAGAACGAGGCCGCGTTGTGCTACGATAAGCTAAGCGAGGACGAATATCCCGAGGCGATTGCCGAGGAAGACAAGTTCGACTTGGTGATCTTGTCGGATTTGGTTTTCAACCACACAGAGCACCGGAAGCTTTTGGGCAACTGCAGAAATGCCGTCAAAAAGAATGGCACGTGTTTGGTGGTGTTCAGCCCGCACCGGCCGTGGCTTTTGGAGGAGGACTTGAGATTCTTCACCACCTGCGACGACTTCCAGTTCAAGGCGGAGTTGGTGGAGATGGTGAACTGGAAGCCCATGTTCGACGAAGACGAGGAGACTGTGGAGGTGCGTTCCCGCGTCTACTGCTACAAGTTGCACCCGCAGTGGACATGACTAAAAGAGCCGAAAGCTACGCTGCATAATAAGCCGAAAGCTACGTTACATAATAAGCCGAAAGCTACGCTACATAATAAGCCGAAAGCTACGTTACATAATAAGCCGAAAGCTACGTTACGTAATAAGCCGAAAGCTACGTTACGTAATAAGCCGAAAGCTACGTTACTATTGCATTGCAATGATAATTGATTAAATATACATCATTGTCCTGACTAGGATGAGATCATTAGAATGGAGCCGTCTCTGGTGAGTTTAAGCAGCGTTGGAGTTGGCCTTTCTCTTACCGTTGACCAAGGTGACGTTGATGAATCTCTTGGTGTACAACAATCTCTTGTAAGCTCTGCCGACTGGCTGCTTTGGCTTCTCAGTCTTTTCGACCTTTGGAGTTTGAGACTTAACTTTACCTGCACGAGCGAGGGAACCGTGAACCTTACCCTGAAGAGTTAGTATGTTTCGAAAGCATGCCAGAGCTTCTGCTCAAGGACTTCGGAATGGAAAGCACCAGAACAAGGGGAGCACCAGATCAGGGATGTTGTGCTGGGGGAAGGGTCTGGGCGTCAATTGGGAAGATTTTCGCCCGACATTCCAGACATGCGAAATTCAAGGGGATGGTTGAGGAGATGTCTTGGCGTTAACTGCAATCATGGCGCTAACTGCAATCATGGCGTTCATTGTACATACCATTTTTATGTATTGATATAGATGTGAATAGTGTGCTACCAAGGGTGGCGGAAAATGGGTGTGTTGCGCGGCGGAGGAAAATTTGTTGTCGTGCGACGGCGAATTGATGGCGCGCGTCACGTGAAGGGCGCAAGCCCTAAGCCTGCACCGAGTGGAGGAATCTCTTGGATCCTTCCAGCCGCCGCCCGGGCCACACCGCCTCCGATCCAGGAAGGGAGAGCGGAGGAGAGCCGCCTCGTGGGCGAGCTGTGTGCAGGACCGCCTTTTTCGGCTGCAAAACGCACGAGGCTGGCTCTACTTAGCCTGGAGCACCAAGAAAAGAGTCACCAGGATGAGTGCCAAAACGAGCGCCACCACCAAAGAAACAGAGTACTGCGACGCAGGATAGAGCGATGCCACCAACATGGACTGGACACGGAAGTAGCGCAAAAACCCCATCACCAACGTGGCTATGCCGATTATCACAAACGACGCACCCACGGGTTTTGCATACTGCCGTATGTTCTCCTGCTCGTCCTTCATCTTGAGCAATTGCACGATTCCAATGCCTATGGTCACGAGAGAGAGCGACGTCCGTAGCCACGCAAGAAACGTTCTCTCATTGGCCATCTATGGTTAGTATTGACAAGGTTTGTGCCGGTACCGAAGTGGATAAAACGGAAAGATCTTGGCTTTGAAGATTTGGCTTTAAAGATTTGGCTTTGAAGATTTGGCCTTAAAGATTTGGCTTTGAAGATTTGGCTTTGAAGATCTTTCTTACCAAATACATACGTGGTCTCTGGCAACAGAGCCGGTGTTCTCCAAAACAAGCGACGATAGATTTAGGTTTCTGTTTTTGGCAGAATCCGAGTGCAATAGAGCCGTGGATTCTCCGCTGGCGTAAGAGGTCATTGGTAGTGACGTGGTACGAGGTCGGGCTTCGGGCCGTGTGTGCTTCGATACGGATTCTGGAGTGCCTATAAGCCTATGTTTTTTGCGTCGTTATTCGCTCGACCGGGAGGTTTCACTTGCGTTTACGTGGTCTCCGCCACGGCGTCATATGCGTGGTGGAGAGTGCGCAAAACTGTGGCTCAGGCGCGCACCCTCACTCGCTCCGTTTCTCAATGGCTTGTGCTCGGCCAGCCTTATGTGCATCACGTGACCAACAATTGCACGATTTCTCTGCTGGGCGTTTAGCATGCCGTTTCGGGTGGAAGCCGTTTCGGGTGGAAGCCGTATCGGGTAGAATCCGTATTGGGTAGAATCCGTATTGGGTAGAACCTGTATCGGGTAGGATCAGTATTGAGTAGAATCAGTATCGGGTAGAATCAGTATCGGGTAGAATCAGTATCGGGTAGAAACCGTATCGGGTAGAAACCCTTTAAGGTAGCATCCGTATCGGGTAGAGTCCTTTGTCCTAGAAATTTGTCGGACGCTGCCAAAATGAAAGGGCAATGGGCAAAGAAGTACTCGCCGGCTGTCTGCAGGACCGGGGCATGAACAGGGTTTGCAATGTCTCGCTCGGAAAGATGTTTGATTCTCTATCAAGGGCCTGCATATAGCCCGGAATTGCGCTCGTTTTCGCATTTTGGTGCTGTTTTCCACGGCGCTGCATGCAGGACCATACTTCCTCGCGTCGGAGTTCTCCATCGCCCAGCAATATGCCGAAGGGCTGAACTACGGACGCCGTCAGGGGCCCGAGTCATATTGGCCGCACGCGCTAAGTGGTACTGCATATAAGCACCGCTTTGCGGCTCAACAACAAGCCTTGTGCCCGGTGGAGGGTCTGCACGCCAGTACCGATACGACGGCTTGTTGCTGTACAATTCGTCCAGGCCTGTGCCGATGCGCACGGCAGGTGTCAAGCCGAGGCTGTCGGCGTAGGAGAGACTGCCGATTTTCAAGTCCTGCGCATAGCGCGGATCATCACACGTCCGACGCCTATGTGCAGGACACGCATTTATCCTCCACCTGCACCCGCCACCATGCGGCATGCTTTGCTGCAGCCACCCTTCACCTAATCCGCCCTGACCTCAGCCCGACGCGTAGATGTTACCACTGCCCGTGAGCGGCGTCCTGCACACAGCACGCCTGCTATGTTAAGGAGGCTTTTGGGCTTATGTTCAGGAATAGTTCTGATGCCGGTGATAGCAGTAGTGAGCGATGGCGCAGAGATTGTTTCTTTTATCGAGTCTGTTTTCCCGTTTGTGTGCTCTTGTTTGCCGCTGAATTACGTAACCGCGCATCGCATTGAGAATGACAATATTCACGTGAAAGTAAAGCGGCTATTTCTGGCAGTCGGACGCGTCTCATTACTACGAGAGATCATACTAGAACCCGTGCCCAGTTGAAAGCTTCCGTATGCTTATTGTCTATGTGAATGGTGTATATGGCGCAATGACGGCCATGTGTTCATCGTAAACTGAACGAACTGTTTTTTGCTCGCGCAACATCGCGCAAGTTGCATGCGAGGCGACGAGTCAACAAAGGAGGCTTACAGTCGCAGCGGCCAGCGGCACTTGGAGATAAGTAAACCCGGCGAGGCAGGATTACAACCAGAATAATCCCAACAATGCAGAAATGAACGGAAACACCTTGAGGATTATGTTAGATGACTGAGAGCCCTCGGCGCCGTTGATGGTGGTCCGGGTGTATTGCCGGATTGTTCCCACGCTCCCCGAGATACTACCCAATGCGGCGCTTCCAGAAGGCACCGAAGACACCGACGCGTAGAACGAAGAAAACGATTGTGTGAATGCCGACTGCGTAGTCTGGAGAATGCCGAGCGAGTTTGTGCCGGTGACCCAGACCAATGTAGGAGAGACGGAGCTGGAGCTGGAGCTGGACGAGCTGGGCGAGCTGGACGAGCTGGACGTGCTGGTAGTTTTGGCGTTGCAGACGAAGGCGGCCCAGAGCAAGACAATGAGATGAAAAAACTGCATCGTGGGTGATGGTTTCTTTGGGATGCGTGTTAGAAGTGGGCGCGGTTCACCAAGCAATTAAAAGACCCCGAAGTAATGACAGGTTCCCAGAATAATGGAATGACAGGTTCCCAGAATAATCAAATGACAGGTTCCCAGAATAATATAATGACAATATCTACCGGATTTGATCCTGTTTAGACACAAATGCAGGGGAGGCGTGGAATCTGCCTTCGGAAAAGAGAGAAAGTTTGCGGGCGAAGCGGGCGGAGGGTTCGCGAGCGAGGGCGTTGTTTTATATTCCACGCTGACGAAACTCCGAGATTATTCCATTGACCTGTATAGTGCGAGGCCATGCATGAACATGCAGCTCACAGATCATTGCACTCCTGCGCGTCTGTGCTTCGAAATGCACTAGTGGAAATTGCGCTGCGGCAGCAGATTATGCGCGCCTGTATGCCGGCCTCCAGGCAGGCGATGAGCCACGCCTAGAGAAACCGAGGCATCAAGCGGCCGAAAATGCCTCGGATTTCCCTCGAAGGGGCCTTGAATCGAGCCGGTTGCAAGACATGCCACTTTGGTTTCAGCTAGGCTGTGAGCGTGATGCAAATATACGAAGCCGCGTCACCGCGAAAAAAGAACGTTTCACGTTACAGTTGAAGGTTCATAACGTACAGGGGCTTTCCATTTATTTGTTTCAGATGCGTTGCATGTTTGTTTCAGATGCGTTGCAGGTTTGTTTCGGATTGGTTTCATCCAAGCTCAACCGCGCGCCTCGTTTGGCTCTGCTTCTTCTCCGGCCGAGCTCCTTGGTTGCTATTTATGTTTGTTTTGCTGAAGCCTCACGAGTCCCTGCGCGAAACCCTACGCACCCCTGCCCATAATCGCCTTTGGTGCGCCTTAAGTTGGGTCGCGCACGCCATAAAGTGGCTACTGCGAAAATACGAAAGCAGACTACTGACCCGTTTCCGGCGGCGCTCCCCTGCAGTCCGGACGTGATGGTCTCCATTTGCAGCCGGCGCTCTCCCGCGTGATGCTCTCCTGCAGTCCGGACGTGATGCTCTCCATTTGCAGCCCGGCGCTCAATGTGGCCTTCGCTTCGCACCTGCCCCAGACGTGTTTTGGAGCCAGGTCCTAGAAAATGCGCTGCGTTATATGCAGCACGCATGATCGCCAAGGCACACTTGCCAAGGCAGCACAATGAACTAAGCCACTCCACCGGAATAGATATGGATTAGCCACTGCATACCGCCAGCTGGTCATCAAGGCGCTCGGCGAGCACGCGCAAGTCGGGCGAGCGTGCTAGGCACCGACCAAGACAAGGCATCACAGTTTCGCTTTTTCCGTACCTGTTTTTGAGTTTCGGTGTGCGAATGGATCTGATTTTGGTGTTAACCAAATTATAAAGCCCTATCCCAAGCGCTAGATGTTCAGCTGAGTCAACGTCTGTTCCTGGATTAATTTCGGTACGTTGATTCCGTGACTGAGGTTGCCAGTGATAAGTCAGCTGATTTCGGTACCACGGCTAATATCTTTTCCATGCAGTAATAAGACAGAAGCAGGGGGAGGTCCCTCGATTGCGCTTATCCGAGGCGGCACTAGGCATTGACATGGCATGAATCAATGTATGTCGTCAAGACATACGATCTGCTGGAATTAAGAGTAGTTTTATCACATGGAAGGAGCCTCCTTTTTCCCAAATTTTGTAGATCCGAGCCCAAGACCAGCGAATACACATGACCAATAAGAAAGGATAACATTGGCCAATGTGAAGAAGATGTGGCCAACTATATTCAGAATATAACAAGAATATAATCAAGGGGAAAATAAACCAAGAATATAACAAGAATATGACAAGAATATGACCAAGAATATAACAAGAATATGACCGAGAATATAACAAGAATATGACCGAGAATATAACAAGAATATGACCGAGAATATAACCAAGGGGAAATATAACGAAGGTGAAATGGTGACCAACGTGAAATGGAGACCAACGTGAAATGGAGATTAACGTGAAATGGAGACCAACGTGAAAAAGTGAAATCAACGTAAAATGGTAACGTGAAATGGTGATCAACGTGAAATGGTAACGTGAAATGGTGATCAACGTGAAATGGTGACGTGAAATGGTGACCAACGTGAAATGGTAACGTGAAATGGTAACGTGAAATGGTAACGTGAAATGGTGACCAACGTGAACAGGAATATGAAAGCCAACGAGTTGTCCATAAAAAGTTGACCATGGCCAACGTACGACCGTTGACGGCTTCGAGTTGACATTCTCATGTCTAAACAAATCGCTTCAAGTCACTTGAGAAGTCACTTAAAAGACTGCAAATGGCAAGACAAGCCACAGCTCAAAAAACGGTGGTCTATCATGCTGATACCCAGTCTATTTCTCGATGGGAGCTTCTGGATGAAGTTGGCGCTGCATCACTCGTGGGCAATCACTGATTGGTGGCCAATTGCAAGTAGATAACAGGTAATTGCAGCTCGATGACTGGTATCGTGAGCCGATAAGGGTGATATCTCAAATGAAGTAGTCGACGACCGGGGTTTTCGTGGTCACCTGAGACACATCCAGCTTCAGCGCATCAAACACCTTGTAACTTCTCAGCAAATCATCATCAATGGTCAAAATTGACGCCACGTTTCCACATCTGTAGCAGTAGTTCGGCGCAGACCACACCGTGACCAACGCCCCATCAAACATCTCCTTATAGCCCTCCATGACCAACTGGTGAGCACGAGCTATAAGCGAAATATCGTTCTTATATGCAAATTTCTTCACCTCGTTGCGCCCAAATAGGTACCCTGCCCCTCGTGGCGAAAGCAGCCAGGCCACCACATCGTCGGGGTCCGACCATAGAAGATCACACATACCGCCCTCGTGGGGCACTTCTTGTTTTCGGTCCAAGCGGCGGATCTCGTCCAAGGTATCCACATCGGGCGAGAGCCCCCCGTGCACGCAGAATACGCCTCCCTGGCCGCCAACAACCACGCCCAACGATATGTAGTCGAATACCTCGCAGCAGAACCGCCACACGTTCACAGACCCGTATTTGCGGAGGCATTCGTCGTAGAACCCGTACACCGTGGTGATTTGCCGCAGCTCGTGGTTACCCCTGATAAGCGTGATGCATTCCGGGTAGCGGATTTTGAGAATCAACAAGAGAAGCAAACTCTCGAGTGAGTAGAACCCTCGGTCCACGAAGTCGCCGAGGAAGACATATTGTGTGCCGGGGCATTCGCCGCCGGTCTGAAAGAGCGTAATGAGATCATGTAGCTGGCCGTGGATGTCGCCACATATGGTCACAGGTGGGAAGATTTCTTGGATGTTAGCCTCTTCCACGAGGATTTCAATCACCTGGCTGCATATCTGTTGGACGTGGTGCTCGGGGATCACCCGACACGCCCTTACATCCTCCAACGCCCTGTCTAGATCGAGCATCTCTGGTGGCTGGTCACGGGGAAGGCTGTATGCAATACGGCCCAACTGTGTTCTTGCTGTAAGGACTTGCTCGCGGGCTAGTGTTGATGGGGTACCGCGTCTGATGGTATCTCGCGCGTTACACCAGTACATCCCTATCATAAGCCCTTTTTGCCATTTTGCTTGGCCGCCTAGAGCAGAGTAGAATGGTAGAATTCGAGTTGGCCATTGCTCTTTACGCCCTACTTCTAAGCGCCATAGTCCTGTAGTTGGCCTGTTTGTATTGCCGCTCATCATTGCTTCCACGACGGAAGCGTGTACTTGACGAACGACTTCTGCAACTGTCTTCTGACAGTGATTTTCTGGGCGCCCACGAAACTATCGATGCTGACTTTGATGGATCTGTTCAAGTCACTTTGACTCACAAAGTCCGAAAGCCGCATTCGGGCAAACGCCTCGGCTATCCGGATGATACTTTCCAAGTGACGCACAGTAATAGGGAAAGATCCCGTCGAAATCGACTCCCGACGCAAGTCTGCGTACACCTTGGCCACTTTATCCATGTCCATTTGCTGCAATTTAGGCGAAACTCTGGTGCGGGCAAAATTGATGTATTTTGTGAGCGTCTCCTGGGGAATGGGCGAGATCTCGGATTCCTTTTGCCGGTTGCTGGCAGAAAGTCTTTCCCTGCGCGTGGACCCTTCGTCCATGTCGGTGTCTTCGTTATCGGCACCGTTTAAAATCTCCTCCTCGATCGACGGATGAGAGCGCATATGTGAGTCAACCACAAATGATGCTAATCTCTCATCGGCCTCTGGGTTCACAATGTCGCGGACAACACACAATATATCGAAACGGGACAAGATAGGCTCCGTCAAATTCACATTCTGCGATAATGGAATCGTCGAGTTGTACTTTCCTCCGATGGGGTTGGCCGCCGCAATGATCGAGCACCGGGCACGAAGAGATGTGACGATTCCCGCTTTGGAAATCGAGATCAGCTGCTGCTCCATGGCCTCGTGAATCGACGTTCTGTCCTGGTCATTCATCTTATCAAACTCATCAATAAGACAAGTTCCTCTGTCTGCGAGCACCAATGCACCGCCCTCCAAAGTCCACTCTCGAGTAATTGGGTCTCGCCTCACGGATGCTGTGAGACCAACTGCAGAGGCACCCTGACCTGTGGCGAAGACTGCCCTGTTGGCAGTTTTCTCAGCATATTTCAAAATCTGCGATTTAGCAGTTCCGGGGTCTCCTAGCAACAACACATTGATGTCTCCACGAATCGAATGTTTCCCGTTGATATCCTTGGCAACACCTCCGAAAAGCGAACAAGCAACGGCGGTTTTAATATCCTTATGACCGTAGATCGATGGGGCCATAGATGAAATAATCTTGTCAATGATCCCTCTTTCACGAGAGAGTTTCCGGAACTCTTTTTCGTCCTCTTCAACCCAGCCAGAACCCTCACCGTTTCCATAATCTCCGGCAGCTGACGAAGCAGACTTGCCTCCGATTTCTTTCCTTTTTATGGAATTGGCTTCAATGATCGTGGCAAAAACAGGAAAGCCGTTCCGTGCATTTAGATGACCATCGTAGTTGTTTTTGTAAACACCGACTATTTCCACATCTTCACCAGGCTTGGCAGTATCTACCAAGTCTGACAAAAGAATGATTTCTCTGTGGCGAGGCAATCTTCCCGCAGGCACGGATCCCGGGGCCTCTTGCAACGTTATTCTTTGGTAGTTTCTGTACAAGGTCTTCTCCGAGTTGAGCTTGAAGGGTCCTTTGGCGTGACAGTTTGTACAGAAGTTGATCCTGACCTCTGTGTTTGCATCTTGAATGAATGGGCCCAATACAACGCCACACTTCAAGCAGTCAAACTTGACGTACTTCAATTGTGGGAAAACACCTGTCCGGCGGGTAACCACGCCGGAAACTTTCACCAATTGATTGAGATTCTTTTCTCGGAGATCTCTCAAGCTCAAAAGATTGGGGAAGTCGGTGACCCGCACGTGAATTTCCTGGTGAATCTGGGAGTAGTTCGGGTAATGCAATTCTGTAGCCTCCATGGCAACAATGTCAAAAATCTTGAGCACTTCTGAAGGCGAAGATGCCAAGAACAATGCCAAGATGGCTTTCAGATCCGCCAAATGTGCATAAGACACATCTAATGACTCCAGATTCACCTCTCCTAACGTCCGGATACGTGCACCATACACACTGCGGCCCTTTTCATCGGTATACTCCAATAGAAATGATTTGAGCTCTCTCGCAATGGATCGTGACACTGCAGGCTGCAAGATCCACTCGGTGATTGAGGGTGCCTTCACATCCGCTAACGACTCCAAGGATAATTCCTCGTGAAAAGGGTCAATGTCCACGTCATTCATGAAATCATCATCATTTTCGTCATCGAATTGCCGTCTTCTCCGGCGCCGCTGGATTGGCATTCCAAACTCGTTGACGTCTTCAGGGGCGTCATCGAATTCGTCGTCATTCAAAAAGGCCTGGCTTCGGCCTCGACTCTCGCTTTTTTTTCCACCCAAGATCTCATCTCGGCGGTCTAATTGTGCTTCCAAACGTCTCCGCGTACCGGTGTCCATGGCCTCATACTCTTCGTCATCTATATTGCCGTCTCCAAGGTCGTAGTGATCTTGTTCGGCGTTTTCACGGTAATCTCTACGCATATTGTCCATCAAATCTTCACCATCTTCGTCTTCTGAAGGATTGAGGTCTGCAACGTCATTGTAGATAATCTCCTCTTCTTCGTCGGCAAAAGGAATGGCGGGCGACGATGGGGGTAATTGGGGGCTGGACGCCAAGGAATTGGGCGCTGAGTCCGACGATAGATCCTCTGGCTCTGCCTGTCTCTTGCGGGGGCTGGACATTCTATAAGTAAATCTTCAATAAAGAGCGAGCTGTGATGAATTGAGGGTCCTCTTTTGGGCGATTCGTGGAATAGTGTGAAGATGAAGCGTTGTAAAAAAGACGCGATTTTCCCTTTTGGGTTAATTACTCGCCGCGTAGTTCACGTGATGCATCGGGTATTGCAGGGCGCACATCGCAAGTCACGTGTAGCACAGGGCTGCCAAATGCCCCCTGGCTGCAAATGCCCCCTTGTTGTTAATGCCCGCAAAACCTGTTGTTGTCGAAACAAGAGATGCACGCGCAATGGGCTCATTGAAAATATTCAGTTTTGGGTCATCTCATTGGAATCATCGACATGGAATGAATTCTTGGGAAGCTAGTCATTTGGGGCAAACCTCTCCCTTTAAATGCGATTCCTTGTGAACACAAACGGGCGCCGCTGACATGCAAGTATCCGTAACTCCGAGCCGATCTCATTGGTTGCTAAAATTGGCGACCTGCGCCTGGGTGCACACGGAGGTTATTGTTTTAATTCTGAAACTCACCCCTTCAAACAAACATGCATATGCATGCGAACCATAACAATTAAATATAAAAAGGGGCAGTTCCTCACATCCCTCTGAAACTTTTAATTTTTCGATCAGGTTTGGTGTGCTAATAAACTACGTGTAGTTCTATTGGGGTATCTCTTTCAAACTCTGCTTGGCCAAGCTATCCTTGGATTATGCGGATCCTTAAATCTTCTTGAATTGAAATGCTGGCGTTAGACAGATTCAGGCCCACCCTTCAACAATGGATTTCAGGGCTATTAATGAACCCCGCTTGTCACATAAGCGGTTCCGTGTTTTCAACTTTCACGAAGACGTGGAATGATGCTTTGTGCAGGCGCCTCGCACGCGCTATGTATCAAATGCAAGCCAAGGACTTTCCTGTATGAGTACCAGAGGAGGGACTGAGAGTGAATCATCATCACAACATTATGGAACCCGTTTACGATGGCGTCACCGCTGAAGAATACCTCGAAGGACAAAGACAGCTAGAGATTGAGGCCCGTGAAATCATGCCCTACGAGCCAGACACCTGTACGTATCCCAATTCGCTTCGACAGCTTGTGTTTGCATGCTTGACATGCCAGAATGCGGGACAGCCCGTGGGTGTGTGTTATCTGTGTCTGATACAGTGCCATTCTACACACGACTTGGTGGAGTTGTTCTCGAAACGAGATTTTGTCTGTGACTGTGGAACTGAGCGTATGAAGGGTTATGCGTGTTCCATTCGAGAAAAGAGCCACCGAACCAGCCAGAATCCAGACCACACAATTGGCAAAGGCTCGAGTGATTCTATCGCTGGAATCAAAATGAGGAGTGGCTCAATCAGTGAAGATAGCAGGCCTCGAATCAAGCAGAGCTTAGGGCCGGCTTCCGATATCGCTAGCCTGGAAAACACGTATAATCAGAATTTCCAGGGTAGATTCTGTGACTGCAAAATTCTTTACGATCCTGAGAAGGAGACTGAGACAATGCACCAATGTTTCTTTGGCGAAGCCTGTGGGGAAGATTGGTATCACGAAGCTTGTATTGTGCAGACCAAGGACGAGACATTGAGATTGAAAATTGAAAAGGAGGAGTTATGTGAAGGTGAAGAGGTTCATGCTGTTAAGAATGAGGTGTCAGAAATGGCCAAATGTTCAAAGGTGCTGGACCTTTCACAGAAAGGCTTTCTGGAATTCGTGTGCTGGAAATGTGTGGATATGTACACCGGGGCTTTCGAGGAATTATGCAGCCATGCCAAAATTGCAGTCTGCTTGCTTCACAAGGAGACAGTCCCGCAGAGCCTGAATCTGGCACTGACACTGAGCACAGGTGAGGAGCCGGCACGAAAAAGGCCCAAAAAGGGGACGCCATATTCTGTCTTCCTACACAAACAATTCCGGCCACAGTTGGCAACACTCAGCCATAGCCTTCCCGAGTCTTCAGCACTCAAACGGCTTGTCAGCAATTATCCATTCTTTCAAAAGGAGGATCCTGTGTATGAGCCTCCTGAAGACAACACTAGTCGTGACGAACCAGAGAGTTCACTCTACGACTTGGGGTCGAGCGCCCTTCTGTCATTGCCCGTACCACAAGCACTAGAAGGGCTACAAGCGTACGATTCCATGAAGGAAAAACTCCGAGGATTCTTCAAGGGGTTTGTGGATCTGAAGAAGGTTGTGACTGAGGAAGAGGTTCGAGAATTCTTCGGCAAGATGGAAGAGGAGAGGAGGAAGTAGAGCGCCAATTGGATGCGATGAACTTTGCTTCGCTGCTATCGAAACGCTAGGGGTGAGTTCCACAGGTGTCATGAGAGTTATGAACACGACACTGAGAGTTATGAACATAGTGAGAGTTATGAACATAGTGAGAGTTATGAACAGTGAGAGTTATGAACACGACACTGAGCTCAGCTATGACATGTGATGCCTGTCGAGTCGGTGAGGGGTTATGCAGTCAGGCTCGAAGTATATGGGCTTTGCAGCAGTGGACTATACTGTTATTTTCGTGGTGCAATCTTCCTGCTCAAATGTGGTTTTAATTGTGGCAAAGATTATAAAACTCAGCATCTCGTGCCTTTCTCTCTATTCCAGCATCTTCAGGTCCATTGGCAAGGAAAGAAAAAAAAACCAAGAAACAAACAAGAAAGATAAAGAAAGACAAGAAGAATATGAAGGATGAAAAAAGAGGAAGCAAGCAAGAAACAGACAAGGAAATCAGATCTCAACAAGGTAACAAACAAGAACAACACATGAGACTGGCTCTCACAATAACAAAATGATAGTGGGTGGGCTTACATTGGCAAAGATAACATCAAAGATATCAAACGCAGTGGCGAGACTTCAACCTCGAGGTTGCTCCATGAAGGGCCCATTTTCCTTCGAGGCCAAAGCCAGAGAATGAATAACGCAGAGTGTTAGATCCGAAGCTAAATCAGCCGAGCCAATGTTCTAGTTGAACCTGTGGCCAATGTTCTAGTTGAACCTGTGGCCAATGTTCTAGTTGAACCTGTGGCCAATGTTCTAGTTGAACCTGTGGCCAATGTTCTAGTTGAACCTGTGGCCAATGTTCTAGTTGAACCTGTGGCCAATGTTCTAGTTGAACCTGTGGCCAATGTTCTAGTTGAACCTGTGGCCAATGTTCTAGTTGAACCTGTGGCCAATGTTCTAGTTGAACCTGTGGCCAATGTTCTAGTTGAACCTGTGGCCAATGTTCTAGTTGAACCTGTGGCCAATGTTCTAGTTGAACCTGTGGCCAATGTTCTAGTTGAACCTGTGGCCAATGTTCTAGTTGAACCTGTGGCCAATGTTCTAGTTGAACCTGTGGCCAATGTTCTAGTTGAACCTGTGGCCAATGTTCTAGTTGAACCTGTGGCCAATGTTCTAGTTGAACCTGTGGCCAATGTTCTAGTTGAACCTGTGGCCAATGTTCTAGTTGAACCTGTGGCCAATGTTCTAGTTGAACCTGTGGCCAATGTTCTAGTTGAACCTGTGGCCAATGTTCTAGTTGAACCTGTGGCCAATGTTCTAGTTGAACCTGTGGCCAATGTTCTAGTTGAACCTGTGGCCAATGTTCTAGTTGAACCTGTGGCCAATGTTCTAGTTGAACCTGTGGCCTATTTTCCAGCTGAACCTGCGGCCAATCTTCCAGCTGAACCTTGGCCAATCTTCCAGCTGAACCTTGGCCAATCTTCCAGCTGAACCTGTGATGCATGAAGTGAGTTCACAGAGAATGGGCTTGAGAATAGAGAGGCGCAGGTTATGAATTGTTCCGACAATTGAGCGCTTCCCCAGGCGATTTAAGAGAATAAGTTAGGCTGCATAAGAAACAAGGAAGGAGACTGCACCTAGCAACTAGAAACTGGGATCAGAAAAAGAATTGGTCTTAATAAGCAGAAAGTGAGGTTAATGAATAGACTTGGGTCTTTCGTTGGCAAAAGTGGCAGAAAAACAGGCAAAATGGCATTTGATGATACTTGAGCAGTGATAAATCTGGAAAATAAAAGTGAAAACCCGCTGAGAAAATCATTTCAAAACTTTTGGCTCAGAAAGTCAAAAGCTCAAAAAAACGAGAAGTTCCGGATTAAAAAACAAAAGGCTCGAATTAAAAATGGGTCGAAAAATTCTTAACAGGATCTTGATACTTTCAAATGCTCAATTCCAAAGTTAAATGAAAGTCTTGCAAATTTGGGTGGCTTGGGTGTTTTTTGAAAATCACCTGCAGAAACTCCTCCAAGGTTCGTCGATTGAATCAAGGTGCGTAACTGGACTCAAAATACGTTGAGTTGCACTTGGAAACTTTTCTCGAAACCATCTGCCTATTTTGGTTTTGCCGCGGTGCGTACAGCAGATCTGGTGTAAAAGCAGAAATCCGACTTCGAAGTACAATCTTCTGAGGCCTATTCCAATAGCTGCCTACTTTTATAGCTGTAAGTGTATTGGGTGTTATCTGGGGAGACTGTTTTTGTAACTTCGGACTGGCCCGGATATGACTCAATTCGGGTGAAATCCAAGAAATCTTCACCTCTGTCGGTAAACTGCTCTAATAGCTAATGGGGTCGGGCAAAAAGATTGCAGCACCACAATTTCACACATGGTCTCCCACTGCATTACTCACTGTGGCCCTAAGTGGCTTGACTAACGTTGATCGGACGGGAAACAGTATTTTCCACTTGGTATGGCCGCAACCGAAAGCATTTTTTAAAAATTGCACATGCTAAGCTTTACTACAAAAGTCATGCACAATATACATTACTGTCACTCGACTAGTTCTGCTCACGAGTACTACTATATTGCGTGAAGGTCGTATATACATAGGACTTAATCCTTTCTCTTCCTCTTCTCGTCCAACTTCGAGAACTCCTTGCTCCACAAGCTGTTCACTTTCTCCGCATCCACGCCTGGGAAGATGGCCTTGAAAACATCATCGTACCACAGCACTGGGATGAACGTGACGCCATCTTTGATCTCGTCCGAGATCTCCTCCAACTCGTTCTCGATGTCCTTGGGGAATATAATGGTGTCACACCCGTACCTTTTCGCACCCAAGATCTTCTCTCTGAGTCCTCCCACGGCAGACACCTTACCGGTAAGCGTGATTTCTCCAGTCATGGCAATGGTAGGGGGCAACGATTGGTTGAGAGCCAACGAAATCAATGACGATGTGAACGAGATTCCTGCAGACGGTCCGTCCTTTGGAATGGCTCCCTCGGGGCAATGCACGTGGATGTCGGCCGCCTCGAAGAATCGGTTCTCCGGATAGTTTTTGACCATGAACTGCTTGGAATAGGAGTAGGCAATCGAGGCTGATTCCTTCATCACGTCCCGCAAATGGCCTGTGACCCGGATTCCAGCATGGCCCGTGCCGGACCCGATGGAGTTGGTCAAAATCGACTCGATGTACAACGCATCTCCGTTTCCTGAAGAGTTGAATGAAAGTCCCGTGGCCACTCCCGGGGGTGGCACATCGTACACACGTGCACGCGTGTAGATCTCAGGCCCAACGTAGTCCTTCAAGACACTGGGTGTGATTTCCAACTTAATATCCTTTGGGATTTCCGTGGGCTCTATGACCTCCAGGGTATCGTTCTCTGCAGAGCTTTCATTAGCCTCCTTGAGCTTTTTCACGCTGGACAAGACCACTTCGTCATCCTTCACTATCTCTCCAGACGCATTCTTATCATTCTTCTCCTTTAAGGCCTCTTCCTCTGTAGGATTTCTTTCCTCGAGCGTCTGTGCGATGTTCAACGAAGCCTTGGAGAAGATACGCGTGATCAACTTCTTCAAGTTTCTCAACCCGCTCTCCCGGCAGTATTTTTCAATCAATTTGAGAATAGTCTCATCGGATATCGCCACATGCCCCTCGTCCAAATTGGCCTTTTTTGCTGCCTGTGGAATCAAGTGCTGAGTGACGATCTTCATCTTCTCGCTGTTGGTGTAGCCAGAAACATCGATGATTTCCATTCTGTCCCTCAAGGGGCCTGGGATGTTGCCCAAGTAGTTGGCCGTGCACACAAAAAGAACCTTGGAGAGATCCACCTTGACGTCAATGTAATTATCAACGAACAGATTATTTTGCTCAGGGTCCAAAATCTCCAAAAACGCCGAAGCTGCTCCTCCGCTTTTGCTCATGTCGAGCTTGTCAATTTCATCCACCAAAATCAACGGATTGGACGTTTTGGCTTGCTTCAATGATGAGATGATCCGACCAGGAATAGACCCGACATATGTTCTTCTATGTCCCTTCACCTCGTGCACATCCTGAATACCTCCCATTGCAATTCTCACGTATCGCCTGTTCAAAGCCTCAGCGATCGACTTGGCTATCGATGTTTTACCTGTGCCTGGAGGGCCCACCAAACACAAGATCTTTCCGTCGACTTTTCCCGAGATTTTTCCCATGGCGATAAATTCTAAGATGCGATCCTTGACGTCTTTGAGACCGTAGTGGTCTCTGTCCAAAATGGACTTGGCCAACTTGATGTTGAAGCGGTCTTTGGAGAAGATACCCCACGGAATGGAAGTCAACCAGTCAAGGTATTTCTCGCTAACGGCGAGTTCGCTGGAGTGCTCCTGACCGCTCTCCAACTTGCTCCTTTCAGCATTGTAAGCCTCCATGGCCTCGTCTGTGAGCTTCAAGTGCTTGATTCTCTCGTCAAATTTGCTGGCTTTGGAGCCCGAAGATTCGGGCCCTCCGATGTGCCTTTGTAAGCCTTTGATATACTCCTTGATGAATTGCTTGTGCTGGGCCTCCTCAGCCTTGGACGTGATTTCCAACGTCGTGTCGATCAAAGTGTAGTAGGACTTAAGCTCCACCTTGAACAACTCAAGAGCTTTTCTCAATCTCTCCTCGATATTGAGTTCAGCAATCAACTCTTGGATTTTCTCTGGCGGAGCCGCAGAGAGTCCTCCAATGTAGTCAGCAAGCTGAGCTGGCGAGTTGAGAAGACTAACTCCACGGGTGGTGATGGTCTTCTTGTTGGGAATTTTAGTGTCAATCACCTCGAAATATGCCTTGACCTGGGCGATGAGAAACTTCATTTCAGAGCTGTTGATGTCATAAGGCTCGTCGTCACACCGCGAGACCTTGGCATAAGAGACGCCAAATTCTTTCAAGTACGACGTGGGGAAGTCTTCCTCTTCCACACCGGAAGCTTTAGCGATTTTCTGGTCCTCGGGCGTGGTCAAGCTCTCCAAACGACATCTTTCCATCACACGACCCAAAACACGCATGTTTTCGCCATCCTCGTATGTTCTCAAGACGAAACAGTGCACGCCCACCCCGTAAACGGAAGACGGGTCAGTAATGATATCTGTATCGGGCATGGACGGGTCGTTCATGAAGAAAAGCGCAAAGTGGGGCTCTCTGCGGCTGCAAATCTCCGTGATTGCCTTTTTCACCTTGGAGTCTGAGATGTTGATGCTGAATTCACGCCCTGGAAGCTGCGGCCGGTCTTTCATGGCGATCGCCAATAACGGTGGGTATGCTCCTGTTTCCTGCACGAGCGCCAAGGCCTCGGCATTTCCGTCTCCGTTATCCCCCTTGTTACCTCCATTTCCATCACCTCCATTCCCGCTTCCACCACCACTTACAGAGGCTCCCCCGGACGAGCTTATCGAGCCCCCGGCAACGTCCAGAGCCTCGGGGCTTTTCTTCGGAGTTCTGCCTTTTCCGGGCTTATCCTTGCCTTTGTCCGATTTCTCGGGCTTCTCAGGCTTGTCACTCTTTGCTTCCTCCTTGGACCGCGTCTTTCTCTCCTCCTTGGGAGCCTTTTCCTTTGTTTCTTGTTCGACTGCTTGCTCATCCTCGCCTGTCTGTCCATCCTTGCCTATCTTTCCACCCTCGCCTGTCTTGCCATCCTTCCCCTTCATTGTCAATATGAAGGTCTCTTTGGCCGGCGCTTCGCCGTCAAAACTCGTCGTTGTCGCAATCGGATTACCACAAACAGGCGGAACCCACAGGGCGGGCTTGGAAGGCTTGAAATCGAAAAACTGAAAGTTGTCCACATTTTTGCCGCTGGCCAGCGACGCCGCCCGAGCTGCGCCGAACTTTGCCGGAGCCCCGAGCGCCGCACGCGACCCGTAGATCCCTCGCTTCATGAGGTTTCTTCTCAACATAGCAGATGGTATGTGGAGGCTTGTGTGGTGAAGATGTGTAGAAATTCGATGGTAACGGATCACGTCCAGCGGATTTCAGCCCAAGCGTGGCGCGCACGTGACGCGCGCCCTCTTACACCCGTACACCATGGACATCTGGGTTATGAGGAAAGTGTAACAGAGGAGCTATCGCCTGGTAGGATTTTGTTAGCAGAGATTTTGTGATTCGTCATTTGCTATAAGCGGTCAGAGAGCCTGCGTGTATGTAAACGGCTGTTTGCCATTGTATGCGCTCTCGTGCTTCGTTGTGTCTGGATCATCTCATTTGGTATTGAAGAATCATTCACATTATCTCCTCGGTACAGACCAGTCGGTTGAATCATCCCGCGTCTAGATCTTGAAAACATGTCTTCTTTTCGTATTTTTTTCCGTTCGGTCCTCCTTTAAAGTCCTCTTGAGTGGCCTTGTGGGTGACACCAAATCGTCTTTGAAGTTATCGTCCTCGTAGTAATTCAAGGAATTTGGATCTGCGCCTTCCTCGTTAATTTTGCTTTGCAGCTCCACGAGAATTTTGGATGCCTCGGAAGAGAAGAGCCGGATTCTTTTCTTCTTGCTAGTTTTTTGAGAGTTCTCTGTCTTTTTGGGGTCATTGTCAAAGGTGCCATTGGCGCTTTGGAACGTATCCTCCGGCTCTGAAATAGAAGTGTCCCTTGGCTTGAGGCTATAATTGTTGACATCCTCTTCATTTTCACTGCGTGCAACCGAAGTGTCCAACATCGATGACTCTGCACGGACAACGCTTGTCGCTGCACCATCGTCAGGGTCTCGGCTGTTCGTTTCTGCAGCCTGACTTGAGGGTTTTTCGGGGTCTTTACCCAGAAGCCGTATTAGCTCTCTGTTTAAATTCCCCAGAGGTGCATCCTCTGAGCTCACACCTCGGTTATTATGAGACTTTTTTGGCGTTGTTTCTGCGCTCGAATTATTGGGAGAGAAGACCTCTTCATCTTTGGCTTTTCCCTTGGAGAGCTTGAGCGATGCTTGGGACGCTATGGAGCTGTTGATTCCCGAAACAGAAAAAGAGTCACCTTTGCCTGTCTTACCGCTAAACGGAGATGGGAAGTTGAATGCGGACGACGTTCGAGCGGGAGAGAAAAACGACGAGTTGCCAAACTTACCTGTAGTAGCCGGCGACGATGGAAAAGCTCGGGCTTTACTCTTCTTGCCCTTTCTCACGGGCTCCACGCGGGTTTGGGCTTCTAACTGGCTCTGTAAACGAGCTATTAGCTGCTTGAAACCATCGATTTTGGCCTCATGAACCTGGTCTTTGGTGGCAAGCTGCAGTTTCAAGGATGCAAATCGCCTTTCATAGTCAAGAGCTTTTTTTTGCAAGTCCAGGTCGCCACTTTTTCCATCAAGTGCGTTGGAAGTTGGTTCGGGATTATTGATCTTTTGATCCCTCAGGGATAAAGTCTTCGCCCGTATAATTGCAAGCCGGATTAGCGATTTTCGAGAAGTGTCCAAGAACTCCAAATCCCGTAGTTTGCTGCGGTGATCTGTGTATTCTAGCATATGTGTGGCAACTAAGGAGACGTATCCCGTGCTTTGCTTGACCCACGGTTCGATTCAAAGTTGGCTGATTATGCCCGAGTCGTGACAACAGTGAAAAGAGTGCAACAGTGACAAAAGTGCAACAGTGCAACAGTGACAAGAGTGCAACAGTGACAAGAGTGCAACAGTGACAAGAGTGCAACAGTGACAAGAGTGTAACAGTGCAACAGTGCAACAGTGAAAGCCAGGAGTGGTAAAAACCTGATGTAAAATGGAGCCTAGCCGTATATCACTCGTAATCACTAAAGCCGGTGACTTGAAGTTCCATCGATGCTTTGTGTGTAAAGCTGCGCGCATGTTGATTTCCAGATCATACTGCACACAGCCAGGCCTCCAAAACACTGCCCCAGGGGCCAACATCTTGACGTCAAGGACCCACGTGTCCCCAATCAACGCCCGATTTCAAATATCCAGGATATTTCAATTCCCCGTACATCGCTTAATTCCAGGTTTCTAGCTCCGGTTCCGCAGATTTTTTAGTTTGCAGTTTCCCGTTTCCCGTTCTCAGTTCCGAGTATCTAATACTTAGCTCCAATATCTAGTTCTTAGCTCCAATATCTAGTTCTTAGCTCCAAGTCTAGTTTCCCAAGTGTCTAATACTTGGCTCCGTTTTTGTCGCGGTCCAGAAAAGCGCCACAAAGAAAACACTGAAGGCGAAAAGCTCCCTATTTATACCCACCAATGCAGCGCCCCTGAAGCAGGTTTGCAGCAACGCGCGCATAGCATCGTATTCCTGCACGCAGCAGTCAATATAATACAACGCAACACCGTTTTACAACCACTGCCATGGTTAAGACTACAACCCTGCTCCTTGGCCGCAAGGCGACTGTATTTGACGCCACTTCAGGACTGCTTAGCAGTAACTGCCCCATCGACCTAAAACTTGTGTTTGACTCGACGCGCCACGTCCTAGCACTTCCCCCCCGGCGCACAGTGTTTCTAGACCCCACGGCGCCCGACTTCAATGACGTTCTCATAGACGATGGAGATGCCTTGGCGCCGGATGAGATCTTGTGCATGCGGCGGCCGCTGGCATTGAAAATCCCGTTAAAGACGCGGGCGGAGTTTGAGCAGGACCCAGAAATCCCGGGGTCGCTACCGCTGCTGGAGCTCCTTCGGGCTCTCAATTACTATGCATCGACGTTCAACATCAAAGCGGCGACTTTGGACGAGACGGCGTTGCTAGCGCTTGGATCCTCGGTGGAGCTGTGGGCTGATGACTTGATTGAAGCTCACGAGGGTATTTTTTTGGCAGAAAAGGAGGGCTTGGACCTTACTACATACGCTGCTGTGGACTCGGATGAGTCCGATCAGGAGACTGCAGGACGAATGCCGATTGTGGCCTCGCCTGATGTGATCGAGCTAGAGATTCTGGAGAGCGATACATGCAGTGAGGTAGAAAACGCCACCAAAAGAAGAAGAGTGGAAGACCAGAATATAGCTGCCGGTGACAGCAGCAGCAGCAGCAGCGGTGACAGTGATACTGGTAGCAGCGATTCCGACAATGACAATGACATCGGCAGCGACAATGACAATGAAAATGACAGCGACAAGGGTAATGAAAATGACAGCGACAAGGATAATGTCAATGACAGCGACAAGGGTAATGAAAATGACAGCGACAAGGATAATGTCAATGACAGCGACAAGGGTAATGAAAATGACAGCGACGAGGATAATGTCAATGACAGCGACAAGGGTAATGAAAATGACAGCGACGACAAGGACAATGACACTAATAATGATAGTGGAAGTGGGAGTGGAAGTGAATAAGACGGGCATACCCTACAATCACGTTGATCTGCTGGGGTGCTCCGATTATCTTCGATGGTACGCATGAAGTATCAACTACAAAACACCGGGGCAGAGGTATGGGTATCGAACCAATACTTTTCAAACAATCAGACCGCCATAAATCCTGGACTGTTGCTGTTGAATGTGCCAAATATTCTGAACCGCGGCGTTGTTCTGGTCTGTTGTTTGAAACCACGAGCTTTTTGTTCAATATTCCCTCTTGATGTGCTACTCTCCCCATATCGCCTGTATGTGGGTCTGTTCCACCAAAAGAAAGCACTGGAATAGACAGTTCCTGCCCGCAACCAGTCTCTGATTTACATCCACCACTAGCGCCAAACGATGAACGCTCGCGTCTACACATGTTCTCATAGCACGGACTTTGAAAGTTAGCTACTCCCGCTGATTCAAGCGACGTTCATGGCTCGAGGGAAGAATCGACTCTTCCTTAATCATCGCATACTCACCGGAACACTCATTGACCGTCTATTTCCCATTAATTGTCTACTTCCATCTATGAAATCAGTTTTCAGTCTTTTCAGCACTCAGCGCTTTCATCTCTTCAGCACTGTTCAGCGCTTTCATCTCTTCAGCACTGTTCAGCACTTTCTCAATCTCTTCAGTGCTCTTCAGCTCCTTCTCGGCCTCCTCCTTCTTTCTGGCCTCCACCTTCATCTGGTAGATTTTCTCCTTTCCATCGTCATCGGCGCTGGTTTCAATATCGTAGAGACGCATCAACAACTCCTGTGTGTCGTGCTTGTTAACCATCAAATTGACATTGTTGCGCCCCTTCCACACAGGCAAGAAGACGTCCTCCAAGTCGCCGCCTCTCTCAATGGTAAGGAAGACACAGCCCTCGTCCATGGCCTTCAATTTCGAGATGAAGTCAGGATCCAAGCCCGACTCGCCAAGCTCACTGATTGGTGGGAATGCATCCTGGAGAAGCGTCTTCAACATGCCCATATTGGTGGTGACTTTCCGTGCAGGCCCCAAGTATGGCTTCATGATGGGCATTGCTTCGTTTTGCGCCCGCCATGGACACATGCCGTTGTCATTGCGCTGAGCAGAGAAGATCTTGATACCTGCATGGATCAACTTGAGCTTCTGGGCCTCGATCTTCAAGATCTCGGCGATGGCTGGGTGCACGTGGTAAATCAGACGGCACGCCTCACCGGTGGCGTTTCTGACGAGCTGTGTCCCGCGGGGGAACTTCTCGTTGACGTCGTAAAAGTCCCAGCACTTCTGCAACTGGGGGTTTTCTGGGTCCAAGAAAATGAACGGCTCTTCGTTGGCGGTGCGGACCTTCTTGCTTCTGGCCACGAACGGCTTTTGGAAGTCCTCGGCGTCATCAGTTTTTTGCTTCTTCTTCTCGGGCTCGTCGGTCTGGGCCTCGGAGTCTTTGCTGCCCTCGGAGTCTTTGCTGCCCTCGGGCACAGTCTTCCGCAACACAGTGATGAAAAACCCTCCGGTGTTCTGCAAATGTGGGTACACCCTCACACACCTCTCCAAGTGGAACTTGTCGGCCTCTTCTTTGGAGGGAGGGAATACCAGCGCATGGATCTTTTCCTCGGGGGCGGTTCTCTCCTCCATGTCCTTGCCGTAGACCTTCCACAGCGAAATGCCGGGTCTTCTGACCAACTCGGGCAACTCGGCGGCCACGTCCACCACCTCCACGCCCGGAAACCTCCGGAGCGCCTCGGCCACCACCGCCTCGTTTTCCACCGGCAGCATCAGGCACGTGGAGTACACCAAGCGGCCCCCCTCCTTCAACAAGTGCAAGCCCCGCACCAAAATATTGACCTGGAGCGGATGCAAGCCCAACGCGTCGCCCACAGTAAAGTCCTTCCACACGTTGATGTTCTTCCGCATGGTGCCGTCTCCGGAGCACGGCACATCACACAAGATGCGGTCAAAGCGCACGTGCTGCTGGCCCGGGCGCAACTGGATGCGGGGAAACAACTGGGCGTCGTGGTTGACCACCAACAAATTGGGGCTGTTCAAGCGCTTGACCTGGTGCACCAACATGTGCAGGCGCTTGTAGTCTGCGTCGTTGGCTATGACGAACCCGGACGGCTCCGGGTCATTGAAGTGCAACGCCTCCACCAATTGGGCGGTTTTCAGCCCCGGCGCGGCGCACATGTCCAACACCTTGTGGTGGGGCTGCACATCCATCAACAAGGGCGGAATCATAGACACCGCCTCTTGCCGCAGGATGTTTCCCACGGTGGTCTCCAAGACCAAGAACCGCTGGGTGTTTGCAAAACGCGGGTTTTTGCGGATCACGGATTTGGGCACGTCCATTTGCCAGCCAAAGCCGTTGGGCACAAACGCTATGTTCTTGGGCGCCAACTTCAAGCCCTCGTGCTCTGCATGCTGCAATTTGGACACGTGGTCGTGGACGAACTTTGCGTTGACCTCGGCCGCATGCTTTTTCAGGCCCGTGACACGGAACGTCAAGGGCAAGTCTGTTTGGCAGTGCAGCTTGAAGGTGTCCCACTCTTCGGCAGGGATGATGCCGAGCGACTTGTAGTAGGCTTCCCATTTTTCGTTGTCGCGGACCACCTCCGTCCAGCCGCGGTTGTCTACGGCGGGCTTGCTTTTGGGGGTGAAACCCTTGCCTGTTCTGTGGTTTCGTTTTCCCATGCTGAATCTGGAGAGGAATGGGGGAATCCGGTGCATGCGGTTTTTCTTCGCGATGCCCCATGCCGGACATGTGCCATCTGCGTACTGCATGTGGGCCGCACGTGACCACGGGTCCGGGTCCATGTTCTGGAGGCGTTCCACCTGTTAGAAAAAGACTGGCATGCTATTCTGGAAGCTATGCTTATAGATCTTTTCTATTGCACTCTGTATTAGCCAGTACGTACCTAGGCAGAGGGAACTCCCTCGCGGGCCACGCTGTGGGAAACTCAGCTCCTTATATATTATCCCAGTTACGGGATCCTGCACAGATCTTGTTTCAGATCTATATCATATGCAGGTCGTACCCACATACTTGCATCTCGGTGCGTCTTTCCTAGATTCGTTTCCTAACAATTTAGGTTGCGGGAAACCAAGTGGAAAATACTGTTTCCCGTCCGATCAACGTTAGTAGTCAAGCCACTTAGGGCCACAGTGAGTAATGCAGTGGGAGACCTTGTGTGAAATTGTGGTATCATTTTGCCGCTACTCCAGTTTATTTTATCACAGCTTCTTCCCAAGAATACAGCAACTACCCTCTCCGGACCAATTCTCGAGCATCTGTCAGTAGTACTGACCAGTTTGGGTGAGGCGCGGGCCGGAAAGGCGAGTTCCGGGGTCTGTGTGCAGTTCCGACCTATTGACTCAGGTCGTTTGATCCTCCTCCACAAAAAAAAAATCGGGTCTTTGAAGCGGGGTGCGTCTCAGGGCCCACTTCCAGATGGCCAACATTGCCGTGAAAAAGCCATCCTGGGCGCGTGTGTACCGCTAGGGACGTTGCATGTTTGTGCACGTGACTTGCAAGTTCCGGGGACTGTGTGCAGTTCCGACCTATTGACTCAGGTCGTTTGATCCTCCTCCACAAAAAAAAAATCGGGTCTTTGAAGCGGGGTGCGTCTCAGGGCCTACTTCCAGATGCCCAAAATTGCGGTGAAAAAGCCATCCGGGGTCCGTGTGGACCGCTACGTACTTTGCATGTTTGTGCACGTGACTTGCGAGTTCCGAGGGTCCCGCACGTGACGCAGCGGAAGATGGTCCAAAAAGCTTTACCGGGACGAGTCGAACGCCGGTCCCAAGATTCCAATTCTCCATACAGTCTCGCGCCTTAACCAGCACTTTGTTAGAACGGGATATATTCTTAGGGTCCTTTTTGTCAGTTGTATATTCGATACTCAAGGTATAAGATCCTTTCCAGATTCATTAGTGGAATCGTTCTTATATATGCCATCTTAGATAGCATATTGAGGTGCGTATGGCTCGTATCAGGTGTACCATAATGGTTACAGTCCTGATAGGGATGTGAAACTTGGTCTGACGCACGGCGTGTTTCACATCAAGTGTGTTGTGTGCCTTAGATCAGATGTCTCATCTGTTCTGGGGTATCCACATTAGCTCAATCCATAGTTACTAGTAATATAGTAACTTTCGTTACTAACAATTTCGTGTTAGAAAAAGACTGTGCATGCTATTCTGAAGCTATGCCTTAAAGCTTTCTATTACACTCTGTATCAGCCAGTACGTGTGTTACCTAGGCAGAGGGAACTCCCTCGCGGGCCAAATTGTGGGAAACTCAGCTCCTTATATATTATCCCAGTTACGGGATCCTGCACAGAACTTGTTTCAGATTTATACCATATGCAGGTCGTGCCCACATACTTGCATCTCGGTATCCTTCCTAGATTCGTTTCCTAACATGCTGGGGCTGCCTAAGTTCGAAGCGAGCTGAGTTTGCTCCCGAATTGGAAAACTGGCGTCCTGCATACAGCCCGCCGGAAAATGTTCTATGTGAAATTGATTCTTGAGGGTTTAAACTGCAAAATGCACACAAGGTGTGTATATGGGAATTATTTGGAAGTAAGTTAGGATAAAATAATTTGGGATTCGATATATGGGATGGGGGGCAGATAAATTTGGGGACCGGGATATTTACTCACAGATTTCAATCACATAAATGTCACTTAAAATAAACTGTGGCTGTCCGTACACCCATGGCTTCTCTGGCGGAAGCTCATAGTGGGCCATTCTTTCTTACAAGGCCTACAACGAAACCCTAACTTTCCGAGTACAAGCTTGCCTTGAATATTTGAAATTGCATCAATACTGAAAGAGAGAAGTCGTTAAACTATTGCCGATTACATGGATTGTGAATAAGATATGGCAACGAGGATGGAAGTTCGACTTAAGGTATGAAACACCAGTACATCTGAGTATGACATTCGAGAACACCAGTACATCTGACTATCACATTCGAGAACACCAGTACATCTGACTATCACATTCGAGAACATCAGTACATCCGTGATAGACTGTGGTGACTTGTTCGGATATGGGGAGAGCTTTAAACACAAAGAGCTCTCCTATAAAAGCCTAATACGGTGGGATAGATCATCGACCGAATCGAAAGGGTGAATGACTTCAGTTTAAGAATAAATCAGCTCATCCATGATTTTTAAGAGACTTGCTTTTAGATGACCAAGAATCACAGGAAGGCACGCCTTGGTGGGGGAGTTTTCCACATTTGTAAGATTCCAATGGTAGTAAAACTCTTGGGCTATGGCTTAAGTTTTGATGCAGAGACCCGTCATGAAAGACGCCATCGTGAGTAATCTCAATTTTCAGGTACCATTCTTATTGGCCATTAATTCTGTCAAGATTTATTCACGCTGTGTAATGGCATACACCGGTGTTGAATGGGATATAAATTCACAGAAATACTTATCACTGTATCAATGTAATAGAAATCACAATGTAATAGAAATCACACATTTTAGTTCATAGAAATCACCTAATGTTAATCCATAGAAATCACATAATGTTAATTTATAGAAATCACATAATTTTGATTTATAGAAATCACATAATTTTGATTTATACAAATCACACATTTTAGTTCATAGAAATCACACAATGTAATATAGAAATCACACAATGTAATTTATAAATCACACATTTTAGTTCATAGAATTTCATAGTCCCGACATACATATCTTATATTACCCCACCATAAATATTATGTGAATTTTTAATAATAGCAAGCTGCTTTTATAAGGATATTTAATATGGCTTTTATAGGAGATATTAATATGGCTTTTATAGAGATATTTTAATATGGCTTTTATAGAGATATGTTAATATTGCTTTTATAGGATATGTTAATATGGCTTTTATAGGATATATTAATATGGCTTTTATAGAGATATTTATATGGCTTTTATAGGATATATTTATATGGCTTTTATAGGATATATCAATATGGCTTTTATAGATTATGTTAATATGGCTTTTATAGGAGATATCAATATGGCTTTTATAGGATATAGTTATATGGCTTTTATAGGATATATTAATGGCTTTAGTTCCAGCATATAGTAAGATTTAGGAGGGACCATTTTCCATTATTTCTCATTTAACTTAAAGTTATAATACAGGGTCTTTTATATCTATAATAATAATTAAGTTATTTATGTAAATACATAGTCATTTATAAAAGGGTTTATTAAAGAGTTTATGATATACATAATCTATAATATAAATTAATTGAAATATATTATAAAGTATTATATAAGGAATAATAGAAAATATATAGCCCGCAGCATAGATTTGCTGGGGTGGTTTAATTACATTTTACGTTCTGTATAAATGCAGTATTGATGTTTAATTCTACATCATAAATTATATGTTCATAAAAGGTATATGGACTCTCAGAACGTTATACTGACATTAGTTACAGGAGCTCGAAAATGAAATCAAAGAATATACCAACTTTAGAACTGTGGAACTATCAACAAAATAAGCTTTAACTATATGGTAACATGTTTCTAGGAGCGGATTACTTAGTCTTCAGTTAAGCCTTTATGGGTACTTCTGTTAATATGTGTTTGCACAGGTTTTGGTATCTGATAGATAATGTAATAAACTCTTAGATCTTCAGGATTTACAGCAAGGCCTTGATCTTTTATAAATCAAATACAGCTTTACTTATTTGTAAACATCTTGATACTCAAAGAACCATTATCATATGTACTAAACTTTCATAATTAATTGGTAACTTGCTAATTCTGAATTTGGATTTCCAACATGTATACGTTCATTCGTCCCCATCAAAGTGCGTAAAAGATTTGCATAACATGGGTTTTATAGGGCCATATTCAATTTCACCAAAATTAAAGATGGTGTCTATTTAATAATGCATTAGTGATATTCGGACCTATGGTAATATGGTATCTATGGGTAGCGAAGGAGGTATAGCCGATCTGATACATCTATCTATTTGTCCTTGTATAATATCCTTTACCTAGCAATTTGATATGTAGAATTTAATTTTTCGTTTAAATGTGCTCGATATCTATATATCTATTCCCCAATATTGTATTGGTTTTCTTTAAATATTCCTACGTCAGAAGGCTCTAAACCACCATTTTGTCATCGGTTTGGCAATATTTCAATTTGCTATTTTAATCTAAGCTCTTATTAAATAATGTTGATTATTTTCATATTCAATCGCAATACTTCTATTAAATCTCCTAGAACGCCACTTATTTTACTTGATCTATCCAAAGTGTATTGTTTCCAAGCATTTATGGCTAACAAATCTCTTTCATCAAACGTTAAGGAATTTTGAAACTTGCTTGATCGTTGAACTTTACCCTGTTTGACCAGAGTATGAACGTCGTGGATCCTCTAATTCAATTTGTTTGCAAAATGGCGGCTTTGCGTTGAGAGTACTAATGCTATCGATATTAGAAGTTTTTATAGCTTCAGATATTGGCTCTTTTCACGTAGTTCACTTTGCCCCAAATACGTTTAGCATGGGAAATTGGAATCGCCTGCCATTCTGGAAGTCGAAATAGAGTTTTTGGGATTAGAAAGAATAAAACAAAAGAAGAAGATCAGTCATATAACCTGAAACCAATTCTGATTCAGCTTCAACATTATATTCACTGGTATCAATTACCATCTTAAATAATACGTTTATCGGTATGTAGCAAATATATGTTGGACTAATTACTATCTTCTATGATTTATATCCATTATTATAACTTACATACCTATTGAAAATAATAAATATCAAAATCCACCTCCTCAGGGATTGGCTAATATTATTCATAGGTTTAGTAGAGAAGTGAAACTAAAACTTAATGATTAACAGGAAAATTACACTTTAGATATAAATAATGAATCAAATTTACTTAGTAAAGAATTAATTCGGAATGTACAATATAACACCTAAAAAGATAAATTAGCTAGGCGAGAACAAGAGATATTAATCACCATTATATACATTTTTAAAAAAAGACAAATATTTATAACTAAATATATACAATAATATTATGTAAACTATCAAGAAAATATTAATAATATTAAAAATATAACTTTATGATGATATGATTAGCTGGTCAAATGGCTCAAGGAAGAGATAGCCAACATGAAGGTGGAGAATATTTTCAATTAAAACAAAAGTACAATTCTATATATTAAAGAAATCAAATTTCTATTAATAAGGTTGTTCAATAAAAGACATACAAAAAGATGATTTTTAATGAAGATACAAAAAGATAACTTTTAATGAAGATATAAAAAGGGCACCACCAACGAAGACAAAAGCAAAGCTGGAGGGGCCCAGAAGAGCCGTGGACACGATCTGTGGGCGACATTTGGCAGTATGAGCACTCCGAGATAGTCAGCTTGGAGGGAACATATGAGGCGATTCAAGAACTAATTTGAAACGGGTTATTTTACTGATAAACCGCAAATATATGTAAAGTTAAGTTTGTAAAAAATACAAGAAGATTAAATTTCATCATATCTTCACCGCAACTTTCTCATGTTGCGGGCTATTTAATATATATTAAGGAGATTTACATTCTATATCTCCACTAATATATATAATCATATAAATGGTACCTAATTTATAATTTTCATAAAGTTAATAATTTATTACATAAATTATATATAAGATACTTATAATAAATTTATAATCTCTTTAGAGTTTCATTTGTATATTATACATTTAAATTATATTTGGCTCCAAAAACAAGGTATTACATTGAGGGCATTAAGATGGATTTCATGCCTAGCCATATTTACTATGCATGTGACGTTTACTCCAGACACCCGACACCCAATTCGGTTGTTTCAGCTCCAACACATGAATAGCTTCAGATATCGCCGCCGGACTTTGTACTGGGCATAATAGGCCTTAGTTTCTTTTGGCTTTCTAGTCTTTATTTGCCCCCTTTGCCTCCTTACCCCTTTGCCTCCTTACCCCTTTGCCTCCTTACCCCCTTTGCCCTCTTTGACATGGCTTATCTTTGACACAAGTAACGACCACTGGCAGCATCAACCGATAACATTTGGGTTTTGGGCTGGCCACCGACTCATTTCATCGGTTGGACTTGGGAACACTAGCCTTTTGTCCTTGTGTGCAGAAACACCGTACAATAACTTTTTCTTTGACCAATAATTCATATAGTAAGAATCATTACAGACGTCTTCTGCAGTAGATCAAGCGTGTCAAGTTGTCACCCTCAGCATATCCATCGCATTATAATTCACTTAAGAAATAATCTGATTATTCTTACTACTCCTGGGACTATTATACTTATTAGGTAACAATGAGCCAAAATATAGGTACTCATATTTCTTTAGAATGACCTTAATAAGTAAGTACTAGCACACTAATTCTTATATTGAAAGAGATGGACCATTCGAATGTGGATTTACAGCATATCAACAATCTAGATCTGCATTATGCATTTCAGTTGCTGAACAGCTTCTTTTCTGTTACCACGAACTCTTTCAGGCAGTTTCTTTGTTGCACCATTGTAGTGAATCTTCAGCGGGATATCTATCTTATAAGTGTAGGCACAAAAGAAGGAAATCCGTTATGTGCGATAATTAAACAATACTCTTCATCGCTGCTTTCCCTCGGGCAGACCCATTCATTTTGAAGGTGCCATTTCCAGAACTTTTGTTTCGAAGATCTTCTACACTGAAATTCTACTTCATATCATGGATATACTTTGATTGTTAAACTTGTATAAGTGATTAGGTGAAAAGATAAAAATAATAAACTTATATAACCACCCGCTTCATGTTGAGTGTAAATAATAAACTGGTGGAAATATCAGTAGTCAAATATAAAGTCACTCATATTAGTATATATTATAAATTTATTATTTATAAAGGTCTACTGACGAAGTTTTGAATCTGTCAAGGTCAATTTCAATAATCCATTACACTTTTCTACCCTAACTAACGACTTCTTTATACTAAACACAGCTCCAAATCTAACTATCGATTAGAATTTGATAGATTGTCTGAACCTGTAAGCGCATTATATATAGGGGTATTTATTTTGTTTCAAATAATTATATTGGAGATTCTCAAATTGATAATAGAATTAGGGAAGAACCAAGAGTGGGGTGATCAAACATCAAGCTCTGTACAATCAGCTGTTAGGGATATAGAGTAACGCCTCCAGTTGATCTTTGGAATTCCCAAAAGCAGATATAATACTCGAGATTCAGGTGAATAGATATTATAGATAACATTTCAAGATTGATTTCTCTCGCAGCTACTTGTTTAAGTTGTGGCCTAGACTTGTATTTCCGAAGGGATGATAAGAAGTGCCATGACGGCTCAACGAGGCGATGGAACGTTCATTATGGTGACGAGAAACCTTGATCGAGGTTATTGACTTTGGTTGGATCATTGGCCTTCAGTCACTTGCACATTGCAGGACCAAATGGAGGCGGAAATAATACTATAATGTATTTAGTATTATATTTGACTTCTGGTTTCTAGATATATACATTTTCTGGAAAGTTTATCATCTGTTTCGTCTCGTATTCCTGTTAAATCCATAATGGGACCAAGTCTAATCTACGTGATTTTCAGCTATCGTGAATTTGCAGCCAATTTTCTGGAAACGCAGGAACCACTATAAAGGTAAATCTCCCTTTTCCTTTATTACTACGACATCATTTCGGCATTTGCATCTTAGGCAAAATGTGAAGGCCGCTTGGCGTGGCCCTCGGAATTGACGCAGCGGCCGCGCAAACACCCGTACACCATGCTACCCCAAGACAAAACACCCCAACGCAAACGGGCTATTTCGGCGGCCAGGCGCTTGCAATTGCGACGGCACATTACTTGAATTCCGGAGATATCTGCACTGATTTTTGAGCGTCCAGCACCCCGCTGGCGGCTGTGCCGGGAACGCACCATGAATCCGAGGGCAGCAGGTCGGCACCGGCTAGATGCAGGACGAATTAAGCAGCAAGTATGCACCGGAGCGGGCTCTATGCAGTACGCGCCAATTTCACCATCCGGGCTTTATGCAGTACGCAATTACTATTCCGTGGCATTATGCAGGACAACACCACGGACACCGCGTACTTCCCTCACCCACAGCATGGCTACCCCCATGCTCGGCCTCCGGGGCTCTCGACGCAAAGCCCTCGGGTTTGTATGTATACTGGCCTAGGCTGCGCCAGGCGGCCCCATATGCAGGAGCCGCCCCTCGCAATACTAACCTCAGTTTGCGTTTCTGGCGGTCGTATACCGGGCGTTTTTCTCCGACGCGTCCGTACCACAGGCAATGGCTTCCTCCACGGCTCGGCTCCGACTCGAACACCGCTCCGTGCTTGCGGCGTTGCTTGTGGTAAACGCCGTGAAGTGGGCCGTGTTCGGCCGCTTGAGCGATAACGAGCTCCTCATTCTACGTCGAAAAGCGGGCTACACCGCCTGGGAGTTCTGTGCCGGATTCTTGGTGTTTTGGAGCAGCACCGACATCGGCGTGTTCAGCGAGGCAGTCAAGTATGCAGGCTTGTTTCTGTGTGTTCTCCTCGTCAAGTCGTTCCGCTACTTGGTGGCCCACCGCGTGGACCAGGCGAGGGCTGCGGAGTACGGAGACGCTAAGCACTCGCTCCGAAACCAGTACCTCCGCTTGGCGCTTGGCATGGCCCTCGTCAACCTCATCGATGCACTCCTCATCTACAAGTACCTCTATGACGTCATCTGGCACCGGTACTTCCACCACAATGTGTTGATCTCCCTTTTCGGATACGAGCTCTTGACCCACTACCCGTCCACGCTCTCCACCAGCGTGCACTTGGCGTTGAATATCTGCGAAGTGTCTGCTCAGCGGGCGGAGTGCCCGGCTTGGCGAAGCCGGAAGACCCGCATTCTCTTTGGGGCCGAGTTCTTGTTCAACTTGCTCCGGTTTGTCTTGTCCTGCACCTTCTCCGTGCTATTCTTGTACTACTACACGGTGCCCTTCCACATGGCGCCGTCGTACTACACCAACCTCAAGACCACAGTGGATAAGGCGCGTCTGCTCCTTGATCTTTTGAAGGGCGAGTTGCTTCTTCGACGGCTCCAGGCGCCGCAAGCCGTGGTGCACGTGACCTGCATCATCTGCTACGAGAACTTGGACGGCTGCGACTTGGAGGACGTGCGCTCTGTGCAGGCATGCAGTCACCTGTTCCACTACCAGTGTGTTAAGATGTGGCTTGAGTACTCGCCCACGTGTCCAACATGCCGGCGTCTGGTGTAGCAGGCTTGCTTGAGTACTCGCCACGTGTCCAACATGCGTCTGGTGTAGCAGGCTTGCTTGAGTACTCGCCACGTGTCCAACATGCGTCTGGTGTAGCAGGCTTGCTTGAGTCGTGGGCTCGATGGCTCTTCGGCTTTTCCTCTACATAAAGGTCACCGAAATGCTGGTCCTATCCGGGCCAGAGCATATTATTATCGAGCGACAAAGCCGCTCCCTTGCCCAGAATTGTAGCTTAGTAGACACGGTTGGGCGGCTATCTAGGAAGTCGTCCCATGCTGCACCATCGATAAAGACGCTCTCATAGTCTTCAACTAACCACTGTTGAGCAAACAGCTGTGGAGGAATCTAGAGCTGTATCACGCTGGCGAGTCGAACGCCGGGGCTGGTAGGTATCGAACGGACTGTTTCGGGTAAGATGCGGCCGCAAGTTGCCCAGGGCAATTTGCCAGATCCGCCAAACATCGGGGCAGCGTGAGTTTCCCCGTGCAGCAGCAGCTAAGGTGCTTGAGACGATGCAGTTGTAATACTTTCAGGATGGCCGGAGGAGCAGCAGACGAACAGTGCCAGGCAAGGCCATCCAGTCAGCAGGCAAAGCCACGAAACATGGCAGATTGATAGTGCATATAACCAGCAGGCAATGACACCACAAAACAGCCACGAAACAGGGCAAATTGATCTCGGCGACTGCATATAACCAGCAGGCAACGATCTCCACCACGAAACAGGGCATATTGATCTGACGACTGCATATAACCAGCAGGCAACGATCTTCAGGCGGCGCCCGATAGCCCAAAGGCCACCCACGCAGCAAGCACCGACCCGGACAGAGGACCACGCAGCAAGCACCGACCCGGACAGAGGACCACGTGACAGAAGCACTGACCCGGACGGACGACCACGTGACAGACCCCGTCCGCGTGCCCCGCGTCTAGTAATAGTCTCTATCGAGAGTCTCGATTTGCCCCGGCTCGGAGACAAGGCTCGCGTCCTTCTTCTCGTCGTCATTCCCATCGTGAATGAACTCGTCATACTGGTACTCGGAGTTGCCGTCCTTGTCCAACGGCATCGTCGCATGCATGTCGAGCCCATGGCGGCCCGCATGCAGGTCCAAGTCGCCGGCACCAGCATTGTAATTGGCAAAGTACGGCGACGGCAACTCCTTCGCCGGCGACACATACGGCTCGGCAAGAGAGTCCCGTGACACGCTCTCGTAAATATGCGTCTGCGGCTCGTCGGAAACAATATCCGAAACCACATCCGACGCCACGTCCTCCTCCAACTTCGGGCGCTTGTTTTTCTTGACGCTGCGCGACTCGCCTCGCTCCTGCTTCAACGCCTGCTGCTCTCTATACTTGGCCAAGTAGATCTTCAACACCTCGGCGTAATTCTCGAACCCCAAGTCATGCAACGAAAACAACACATCTTCTCCGTTGATTGTCTTTCGCTTTTCCCGCACACACTTGTCGCTGGCCTCGCTTGTGATGAAGGATATGAACTCGGAGACACACTCCTGCATGCACTCCTTGGCGTCTTTGCTGACCTTTGCTGCTGGCGGGAGGGTGTTTTTCATGAGCCGCGCCACGTTGGCTATGGGCAACCATCGGTCCTGCTCTCGGAGCTCCATGTCGGGGTTACCCACCACGTTGTGGTTGCCGTCGTCCTTTCCGATGGGGAGATAGCTCATGGGCGTTTTGCGGGGGAGAAACGACGCTGCCTGTATAGCTTCTGTGGAGGGCTCTGGCGGAGGGTGCGGACTGGCTGCTTATGAGGCCGGGATGCGCGCTGGTGTACGGGTGCGCGGCGTGCAAGTGCCGCGGAGCTGCCAGCGTCGGGGTGCCATTAGACGCGGAGGGGCTGCTTTAGTCGGACCGGAGTTGAATCGGACCGGAATTGCATCGGACCGGAGTTGAATCGGACCGGAATTGAATCGGACCGGAATTACATCGGACCGGAATTGAATCGGACCGGAATTGAATCGGACCGGAATTGGATCGGACCAGAATTGAATCGGACCAGAATTGAATTGGACCGGAATTGAATCGGACCAGAATTGGATCGGACCGGAATTGAATCGGACCGGAATTGGATCGGACCAGAATTGGATCGGACCAGAATTGAATCGGACCCGAATTGAATCGGACCAGAATTGAATCCGGCATTGGACCTTCCTTTGTCCACCTCGCCCTGATGTCGGCTATATACCTCATCCTCTCCCAGATGGTCACGAAACTCGTGACGTTTGCACTGAATCAGGTGCTTCTTCGAAACATCTCGCCGCTGGTCTTCGGCATGATTGCCTACTTCGACTTCCTCCTTGGCTCGGTTCTCTTTTTCAGCAGGGAGGCGCAGCGCATCTCCAACCAGCGGGTCCGCCGCGGCTCCGGAGCCGTGGCCAAGATCGTCGGCTTCCTGTACATGCCGGTGGCGTTGGCGGCGCCGATCTCCGTGGTGGTGTGGGCGTTGCAGCGCAATTCTGACGTCTTCAAAAACATCGTCCTGCAGGCGGACACCCTCCCCACCGCTGGCCCTCTTTTGGCGGCGCTGGTGGCCATCGAGCTTCTCTCGGAGCCTTTTTTCGCCGTCAACCAGTACAACCTCGGGTTCCGGGTGCGGTCTCAGGCGGAATCCGCCGCGGCTCTCGCCAAATGCGTGGTGTTCCTCGGCTCGCTCTTGCTCTTGAAGCGGCGGGCCGGCGCCGCCGACGCCGACATGGGCCCGGCCCTTTTGGCGTACTCCGTGGGCCAGGTGGCGTACTCGGGCGCGCTCTATGCAGGATACGCCATCCATTTTCGGCATCTTCTCTTCCTTCCTCCCGGCGAAGAGAGAGGAGGCGCTGAGCGGCTGCAGGATGACGGCCTCTGGGCGATGTGGAGGACGCTCTTTGTGCAAATGCTTTTCAAGCACCTCTTGACCGAGGGCGACACGCTCATTTTGAGCTCGCTCTTTTCCATTTCCCAGCAGGGCATTTACTCGGTGATAGCCAATTATGGGTCCATTATAGCACGGCTCGTTTTCCAGCCGATCGAGGAGTCGGTGAGGATCGTCACGGCGGCCCGCTTGGGCCGAAACGACCGCCGAGGCAGCGTGTCCAACATGGACAACCACCTTGTCTTTTACTGGAACTTGTCGCTTTTGATCATCTTGGCGGGCTACACCAACGGCGCCTACATGCTCCGCTTGCTTATAGGCAGGAACGCCCATTGGTCCAACTCGTCCGTTTTCCACCACTTTTCTGAGTACATGGTGTACGTTCCGTTTTTGGCGTTCAACGGGGTTTTGGAGGCCTTCTACAGCTCCGCCTCTAGCCGGCCCCAAATGAGCCGCTTTTCGCTCTTTCTTTCCGTCTCCAGCGTGCTTTACTTTGCTCTTTTGGTTCTATTCATCCAGAAATGGCACTGGGGCATTTTGGGCCTTATTCTCTGCAACATTTTGAACATGTGCCTAAGAATAACGTACTGCGGCTACTTCTTTTGGGTTTTTGCCGGGAAAAAAATGAGTTCGGGGATCTTGCGGCCCGTGCTAGTTCCTTTGGGGCTATTTGTGGTGTCTTTTTCGGCGCAAATGTTGATTTTCGATGGAAAATCCAAGACTCTTGGTGATTTTTTGACCAGTGCTGTTATCTGTGGAGTTGTGACGGTATTGATGCTTTTTAACGAGAGATTACGGATCCGGAGCGTCTTTTTCGGTCAAAAAGAAAACACCTTGAAGAAAACAGATTAGGGCCTAATAAGAGAGTGCTGAATGAATATGTGTAGGGTGTGCAATTAACGGCGACTGATTAGGAAAAAGCAGAAAGTAGTGCAAAAAGATTGGAGTCGCCACGCCAGGTTCAATAGCCCTTTACAATATGGATAACGTGCCATCCGCTTCGCCTCCCCACGGATAGCTTACTGTGCTGAATTGCTTCCCTCCAGTGGTGCCGCTACTCATTACTGAGGGTAGAAGTGCTGATTACTCAAGCATTCAAACCCTCGACCGCGGGGATCGAACCGGACACGTAAGCAATGTACAAGGTAAAGAACACAAGCAGCGCGCTTCTGCCATATGCCATCACAGCGAAAAAAATGAATTTTTGCACACCATAACACATTGAGTCCATTTTGCCGACGCGATTTTCTTCGGCACAACACACCCAGGCCCTTTGACTCCGCGTAAACTCATTCCTATATCGAACTTTTCGTGTGCCTGCATATAACACGGAGCCCATCAAGAGTGCATGCAACACCTCAACGACCGAGATGCGTACGACATACGACACAAGCGACGACACAAGCGACGACACAAGCCACAACATACGACAGGACACGACATACGACACGACACAACACACACAACACACGACACGACACGACACGACACACGACATGCTGATTGTAGATGTCTCCAAAACTATGGGCGACTTGGCCGCCGCCATCAACAAAAAGAATACTGAACTAGAGGCCCTCAAAGCCCAGTACACAGAGAAACTACACCTTGTTCAGAAATACCTAGAGGCGCTCACAACGTGCGACATACGACAAAGTCCCGAAGAACTTCTTGCCCGAATAAAAGAGCCTGTTGAATGTCGCCATTGTGGGAAGACGTTGTACAGTTTAACGGAAGAGTCCGACTACGTGATGGTGCCGAAAAAACCTCTACAGCTCGCATCCACAGACAAAGAGAAGAGCGACACTGCGGTGCAGAAAGTGGAGCCGGTCCTCCGCCACTTGCACATCGACAAGCCCACAACGGAAAGGCCTGCACACTCCCGGGCCTCGCTGAAAAGAACGTGTTCGTATTGCGGGAAAGCGGGCCACTCCCGATCTCGGTGTTTTTCCCGATTGAGCAAGGAACCTTGTCACGATAAATGAGGAAATCCACTTGTATAGTAGATAGTTGATTTTTCTCCGGCTCTCACTCTCGTTCCAGTGTCGTTCCAGTGTCGTATTTTCCAGTGTCGTATTCTCCAGTGTCGTATTCTCCAGTGTCGTTCCAGTGCCGTATTCTCCAGTGCCGTATTCTCCAGTGTCGGTTGAACTTGTCATTCGCCTCTTCCTGGAAGCCCACATTCTCCTCCGCCTGCTTCTTTCCGGCCCATACTCCAATTTTGTTCTTTTATTCTATTATACAGAATCACTTGCCCACTTGGGCCATGGCCTCTAAAAGTTAGTAAAAAGCATTCAACCCGCTCGGTTCATCTCACATACCTCTTCGGGAAGCATCTTGTAGCAAGGTGCAGTCCACGGACGCTGCGCTCAAGTGAACGTAGCGAACAGTAGAGCCCCTGACGAAGAGCGTCTTAACTGCCTTCAAATGGGGGTATTTGGCCTCATTGACGGTGGAGAGGTTGTCCAACTTCAAGTTCAAGTACTGGTCCACAGATTTCAAGGTGCCCTTAATCTCAATGTCGTTTTTTAACTCCACCACAACCTCTTGGTCCACGAGGGTCTTGAAAAAACTGAAAAACAACATGGTGTGCTGGGGAGTAGTTTGAACTGTTGAGGTCAGATCCGCGCCGCGCACACCCGTACACCGGCAAAACTTCACACCCGTACACCGCATCATTAGATACACGTAAATCGGCTGACGGCCAACGCTGGGCATTGATTGAGCAAGCCGGCTTGCTGACCATGTTTCGGAGCCGATATGGGAATTGGTTGCTATCGCAAATCCCAGCTTATCATGACCATTTTTAGTTGTTCTGACATCTCTGCAGTGGCGCAGTCACAGCTCGGTATATCTAGCTTTGGGACTGGCACTGCTCGTCACTGTATCGGGCACACTCGTCGCTGTATCGGGCATGCTCGTCGATCGTCGCTATATCGGGCACACTCGTCGCTGTATCGGGCATGCTCGTCGATCGTCGCTGTATCGGGCATACTCGTCCGTCTCTTCTGTTGTCTTCCTGGGCCTGCATGGTGGTCCGTCATGGGACCGTCAGTAACCAACACTTGGATCTTAGACAAGACGTGCAGGATGCCCGGCTCCATTGGACTTGGCTAGCACCTGCACACTAATCGCTGGAGCTTATGGTGGTGAGGCTCAGGATTATCAGAGATCCCATGTTCTCCCGTTCGGGGTCCTCCATCGTTTGCCTGAAAGCGTCGAGCTTATGCTTGAAACGGGCAAAGCCTGCATCTACCGCCTCGGGCCACTGCAAGTCCTCCATGGAGTAGAGCTGTGTCACTCGCCGCTTAGTCCGTGCTTTGAACCCGTGCTTGCACCGCTTCACGTCAGGGTTTAGGTTTGCCACCTGATTGCACTCAAAGCGATTGACGTCCTCCCGCACGCGGCTTTCTAGTTTGAGTTGAAGCGGCGTGGATGTGTGGAGCGGGTCGCTTATTATCACCGGAACCGGAAGCGCCTGGTACGTCGAGTATGTGTTCATGAACAGGTAGTTTTCGAGATCCATAAGCTCGGGCAAGTCCGACGAGTTCTGCGATGGCATTCGCTCGTTTAGGACTTCTGAACCCATCGACGGCCCTCCGTTTGCGTTTGAGCCCACCACAGACCCTCCGTTTGCGTTTGAACCCATCACAGACCCTCTGTTTGCGTTTGAACCCATCACAGGCCCTCCGTTTGGCGTGTCGCGCAGATAGAGCTGCTCAAACAAGTCCTCGGAGGTCCGTGTTGACACGTACGCTTTTCCCTGTTGTGGGCGGTTTGGGTGTTGCTCGTGGAGGTCCTGGAAGTCCTTCAGGAATTTCTCTTTCGAGTAAAGGTTATCCCAGAGCTCCGGAATGTCGCCGGGAAACATCGGGTTATCCACGTCGGGGACTAGTGATTCCGGGTTTCCGAATGGCATGTCAGCAAAGAAAATATCCTCTTCGTTTAACGCAAACAGCGGGACTTGAGAGTCGGGGTCCAAGGCCCAGCCAGGGAAGTCCTTGGCAGCCAGCTGTGCCGAACAGGGCAACAATTGCGGGTCCAACGAGTCCCAGGCACCTATGACGGTGGGATTCCGGACCAGGGGAAGCGGCGGGCGTCTGATGCCCGCATCGGGCTCGAATTTTGGCTTTTTCAGTCGGAAGAAGTTTTCGTCCGAGCTCGCAAGCGGGTCCAAGCCCGCCCCGGAGCCCGGGTGCTCCACAATGTTGATAGACGCGCTAGGCGACTCGTCGAAGTGGCGATTCGGCCGGCACTTTCCCCCAACACTCTCGGAACCGCTACCATTCGGCTGAGAAGGGTAATTGGACGGCGACCGGCCCCGCACCACCAACGGCGGCGACTCCGAATACGCCAATACGACATCCTGGCCCGTCGTGTCCTCGCCCAATAGCTGGATCACCAAGATGTAGTGCTTGTTGTTTGTGCTTGCGGACTTGCGGTTGCCGCAGCCGGCGGAGGAAAACTGGATCCGCTCATAGCGGGAAACCAACGAGATGCTCTGGTCCCGGGGGTACTTGGCCAAAATGGAGGCCGGGTTGGTGTGGACTATGTGCAGTACCTCGTCTTGCAGGAGGTAAAACAAGCGGTTGCAGCGGTCGATTTTCTCGCCGTTGCGGATGTTGGCCACCAGTTTCATGGTAAGATGCGGCGGCAACTGCCCCGGCACCGCATAGTACACGGGCGGAGGGTTCTGGGGCCCCCTGTCCCGTTTGGCCGTATGCTGCACCAAAGTCACGGCGCTAGCGTTGTCCTCCGGACAAACGGACGTGAGCATGATTTTGAACGCCGCAAGCTCGTGCCTGCAGTTTTCGGAGTCGAAATAGCTAAAGCCGCCGGTGGCGGCTATGTTCAAAGGCCAGTCGGCGAAGAAAAACGACGCCACGAGCGTGAAGTAGTTGCGCTTGTAGCCGATCCATTCGCCGTCGATAAAGTTGAAGCCCCGGTCTAGACGGGCACAGATTTTGGGTGTGACCACGGAGTTCTCCGAGTCGTAGATAGTTGTTTTGTTGATGGTGGCGCAGAACGGCGGGCCGACGCGGAATTGGTTGCTGGAGCGGGGTGCGAGCCGCTTATTTGAGGGCGGGGAGGATGTGCCGGCGGGGGCGGCGTTTTCGCTGGGCAGATTGTCGTTTTGTGTAGTCATAGGGGTTTAGGGGAGTGGGTGCAAAAAACGTGTATGCGCTGGTGCACGGGTGCGCGTGGCTGCAAATCCCCTGGCGCATGCAGGCGCGCGTGCCGCACTATATAAGGGCGGTGTTTCCCTGATCGCTTGTGGATAGAATTTGGGAGCTTACACTAATGAGTGGGAGGCTTTTACTAAACGAGTGGAGGCTTACACTAACGAGTGGAGGCTTACACTAACGAGTGGGAGGCTTACACTAATGAGTGGGAGGCTTGCACTTAGTGAGTGGAACTGGACACTAACGAGTGGGAGGAGTTTGGTACGGGGGATGCCTGTTTGGCCAAAGCCTGTGGCGGGACGCAAAGATGCTTCATGTGAATGTGATTGAAACAGGATTGGGGCGGGATAAGAGTGGTTGCAAGGATGGTGAGGGTTTAGTGAGGTTTCGAGGAGTGAGAGGAGCAGAGAGATCGAGAAGAGAGTGGTGAAGGAAAGAACAGCGACACAAGCAGGAGTCTTTTCCCAATTGCCTGGAGACAGGTGCTACAGGGCTCTCCTACCTTACGGTGACCAATTTCATAGCCCCTTTTTGCGTATCATTCGCCTGTGTTGAATACATCCAAAACTGCATACGGGCGGGATTGGATCTATAGCTTCGAATGCTTCTTTTTTTGGCCAAAACGAGATGTCTACGTCCTCGGAGACCTAAAAGATGCCCGTGTGATTTTGGGTGGCAGTGAATTTGGAAGGTGGCAGTGAATTTGGAAGGGGGCAGTGAATTTGGAAGGTGGCAGTGAGTTTGGAAAGTGGCAATCAGAGGCAAATGTCACGTCCTATTCCCCATGGAAGGGCTACCCAAGAAGGAAAATTTTTTTATTACTGAAGTACTAAAAAACAAACCTGGTGTTCAATTACAAGAACATCTCCACCCCCTTGAGCACTTGGGCAATACCCTTGTTTCCGGTGGCAGCCAAGATCTCACTGGTGCTTTCCAAGAGATTCTTCACGAGATTCTTGATGACGGGAACGTAATCCGCCCAATTTGCCCTTTTTTCATTCCGCTTGCTCAGCGTCGTGATATAGACGTTGGCGACGTCAACCATATCTTCCAAGGATGTTCCGTCCATGATGGCGATTTTCTCTGTGTCGAGAAGCAAATTATTTGTCAAGTCACGGAGGGAGCTAATGAGTCTAGCAGTATCCCCAGGAACTATTTCGCTGAACGAGTTTCTTTCTCCAAAAACTGTTTCGCTGGACGAGGTTCTTTCTCCAGGAACTGTTTCGCCGAACGAAGCTCTTTCTTCAGGAACTGTTTCGCCGAACGAAGCTCTTTCTCCAGGAACTGTTCCGCTGAACGAAGTACTTCCCCCAGGAGCCGTTCCATTGAACAAAGAACTTCCCCCAGGAGCCGTTCCATTGAACGAAGAACTTCCCCCAGGAGCCGTTCCATTGAACGAAGAACTTCCCCCAGGAGCCGTTCCATTGAACGAAGAACTTCCCCCAGGAACTGTTCCATTGAACAAAGAACCTTTTCCAGAAACCGTTTCATCGAACGAGGCTCTTTCCCCAGGAACTGTTCCGTTGAACGAGGCTGGAGATGGAGCGGCCAAAGCGGCTGGGATGAGGGCAAGAGATAAGATTGAAAGTTTCATTGAGATGGTGGTTGATAATGAAAAACTTCACACCAAGCCCTGGCGGACCGGCCTTTTATAGTCGACCAGCCTGTGTGCTTTACATGCGGCTCAATGACTGTTGTCAGACTATTGTTCAGCACAAGAAAACTTGGCGTCGTCGTTGCTGCAAGATTGAAGTGGCACTACACACTACTCGCACCAAACTGTTGAGCTGCCAAAGTCTCCAATAACGGCTGCCAAAAGTCGAATAACGGCTAGCTGCCAGTCGAATACGGCTAGCTGCCAGTCGAATACGGCTAGCTCCCAGTCGAATACGGCTGAGCTGATCGTCATGAAAAACTCTTCACTCACGTGGAGCTTGAGGTAAAGCTCAACGACACGGAATTATATGCTCACTGCTCTCATGTGGCTTCGTTCTGATACTTTTGCTCAGGAAAATATTGCTCTGGGCTTGATTCTGTGGAGCTTGTGCATACTCCAAACAATAGGACGCCAAACAAAAAGTGCCGCCCTGACGCATGGTGGGTTCTGCATGCAGGAATGCTGCAAGAGGACGCCGCGTACATGCAATATAACCCGAACCCAGCGTCTGAGGTGCAACTAGATTGCGTATACGATGGCGTTAAAGCATAGGGCATGCCAAAAGCTGTATGGAAATCTACGCTTGAAGGGTTTGAAGATGTGGAAACGGCTTGGCCGCAAAAATACCGCCTATAAAGTGTGGGCGTCTCGAGAACCCGAAGCTGACAAGCCGCTTTCAAGAGGCTCCAGGATGAGTCTATTTTGAAGACAATAGGCCACATGCGGTCTAGAAAAACCTTGTTTGAAAACAACAGGCCAGTGGCAAGCTGCAATAGCTTGTTTACAGTGCAGAAAAAGCGGAATGCGAGAAGCTCGCTTCGAAACCTTCCATTGATTTCTTAAATTTGCTCAGGCAGGCGCATCAATAGCCCGGAGGGAAATCACTATCTTTAGCGACAGGCATGCATAACGGTGTTCATACTGAAGAAATTGGGCCCACAGCACGGCGATTTGCTGATTATTTCTGAGTTTCTGGGGTTCAAATCATGAAAGCTACAAGGTTTTAACCAACGCCAAGAATGGAGGGAAAAAGTTGCTGTCTACGAAAATCTCCCAGTTTTGGCCAGCTTCGGTCAATCAAAAAGGCTTTGCACGCTGAAGGGCGTTTTTGAAGTATCATCTGCAGTTGGCGCTGGCAACAAGATTTGAATCGCTAAAAGATGCAGGTTATGTGGGAGTGTTTCGACAGAGATAGGCATTACCTGCAAAGGAAGGTGAAGGTTCGACTGTTTATTAAAGGTTTAAGGTGAAATTGCAGAATCCTTATTTCCGCTTTGCAGTGGATGGCTAGTTCTGTGGCTGTGGGAAAGTTCTGTTGGTCAATACAGACAACTCTGCTGCTCACTGGGCACGAAAACCAAACTCCCTCTTTTCACACATGCTGCTTAATTCAGTGAGATTACATCCGCAAACTTGCTCAAATTTGCTGAACAGATCGTGGGCCAACTTCCCATCAAAGCAAGACGATTTACTCCCCTCGGCTCTTATCCTTGACAAAATCTTGGCTATATCTACAAAATCCTGCGTATAGTCTCTGTTTAAGGCAAGGGCTTGGAGGAGTACTCGGTGGGCCACAACATTGGGATAAGTGGGGTTGCAGCTATACAATCAAAATTAGTTGTTGCAGCCAGAGACTACGACTGTACAGCAGCAAGTACCATTGTGCAGGATCCCAAGAAAAGGCCTAGCAAGAGACGAGTGTTTTTGCCGATCATCAGCGTGCAGTGCTACACCAACACACTGTCATGACCAAGATGGAACCGTTCTCCCAAAAACCTTGATATAGTGCATCCTCGCATTCGGGAACGCTTCCACACCCGTACATCCAGGCATTCCAGACTCCCCCGAAGACCCAAACGCTATAGCCAAGTTGCGAGCCCTCGGCAGCGGATATTGGCATGAGGCCTGCTAAGCACAAGATACCAAAGAGCAGGCGGAAGGCGCACGTGCCACGCGTCACGTGGCTCCCGCCAGTGCACCATGCACCATGTGCAGGCTTCGTCGGAAGACGTCCCTATTATGAGTTCCAGGGTCGAGTACGTGGGAGCCAGTGCCCCAAGCCCCGGTGGCGTGTTGATACAATCGCCCACACTCGCAAAGCACCGAACAGGAGGAGAGGCGGTGTACGGGTGTTTTGCGCACAGAAAAACGCATCGCATCTCATCTTTCCACAACCACCACCATGCCCAAAAAAGCCATCGACTCCCGGATCCCGGCGTTGATCCGAAACAGCGCTCAGACCAAAGAGCGTAGTTTCTTCATCATCGTCGGGGACCGCGCCCGCAACCAGCTCCCCAACTTGCACTACTTGATGATGAGCGCCGACCTCAAAATGAACAAAGGCGTGCTTTGGGCCTACAAGAAGCAGCTCTTGGGGTTCACGTCCCACCGCAAAAAGAGAGAAACAAAGATCAAAAAGGACATCAAGCGCGGCACCCGCGACATCAACGACCAAGACCCGTTTGAGGCGTTCATCTCCAACCAGAACATCCGTTACGTGTACTACAAGGAAACCGAGAAGATCCTCGGAAACACATACGGCATGTGCATCTTGCAGGATTTCGAGGCCATTACGCCCAACTTGATGGCACGTACCATCGAGACCGTCGAGGGTGGTGGTATTGTGGTGATGCTCCTCAAGTCGATGACGTCGTTGAAGCAGTTGTACACCATGAGCATGGACGTGCATTCGCGGTACCGTACCGAGGCACACGACGATGTCGTTGCGCGGTTCAATGAGCGTTTCTTGATGTCGTTGGGCAGCAATCCCAACTGTTTGGTGGTGGACGATGAGTTAAACGTGTTGCCCATTTCGGGCGGCAAGCACGTGACCGCGTTGCCTCCCCCGGACGACGATGAGCAGACGCCTCGCCAGCGTGAGTTGGCCGAGTTGCAGCTGTCATTGGCCGACGTGCAGCCCGCAGGCTCGCTTGTGGCGCTTGCGCGTACCGTCAACCAGGCACAGGCCATCTTGACGTTTGTGGACGTCATTAGCGATAAGAAGTTGAACACCACCGTGGCCTTGACTGCAGGTCGTGGACGGGGTAAGTCTGCAGCCCTCGGAATTGCCATTGCCGGCGCCGTGTCGCATGGGTACTCCAATATTTTCGTGACGTCGCCGTCGCCGGAGAATTTGAAGACGCTCTTTGAATTCATCTTTCGCGGCTTTGATGCCCTAGGCTATACCGAGCACTTGGACTACGACATCGTGCAGCTGACCAACCCGGATTTCAACAAGGCTGTCGTGCGTGTGGACATCAAAAGAGGCCATCGCCAGACCATCCAATACATTCTGCCCGGCGACTGTCACGTGCTAGGCCAGGCCGAGTTGTTGATCATCGATGAGGCTGCAGCCATTCCGTTGCCGATCGTGCAGAAGTTGCTCGGGCCGTACCTCGTGTTCATGGCCTCCACCATCAACGGATACGAGGGCACCGGCCGCTCCTTGTCGTTGAAGTTGATCCAGGGGTTGCGCGCACGTGACTCTGCACGTGACCCGGCACGTGACTCGGCCGACTCGCGCGACATCCGGAGCCTCCGCGAGGTGGTGCTCGACGAGCCCATTCGGTACGCGCCGGGAGACCCCGTCGAGAAATGGCTCAACAAGCTCTTGTGTCTCGACGCGTCGCTTTCCAAGCATGCGCACAAGGGCACGCCGCACCCGGCCGAGTGCACGCTATATGCAGTCAACAGGGACACGCTTTTCCTGTACCATCCCGTGTCGGAGGCGTTTTTGCAGAAGATGATGGCACTCTACGTGGCGCTGCACTACAAGAACTCGCCCAACGACTTGCAGCTCATGAGCGATGCCCCTGCACATCAACTCTACGTGTTGCTTCCGCCCATCGACCCACAGAGCACGCGTATTCCGGACCCGCTTTGCGTGGTGCAGCTTGCATTGGAAGGGCAAATTTCCAAAGAGAGCGTCCGTCGGTCGTTGTCACGTGGCCAGCGTGCAGGCGGTGACTTGATCCCGTGGTTGGTGCTGCAACAGTTCCAGGACGACGAGTTTGCATCCTTGAGCGGCGCGCGCATTGTGCGGATTGCAACCAACCCGGACTACGCCGGCATGGGGTACGGGTCACGTGCGCTCGAGCTAGTCAAGGACTACTTCCAGGGAAAGTTCACCGACATCTCCGAGAAGACCACCTTGGATGACCACACGTTGCCGCGCGTCACGGACGCCGAGTTGGCGTCTGCGTCTTTGTCCGATGACGTCAAGCTCCGAGACGCAAAGACCTTGCCACCGCTTCTCTTGAAGCTCTCGGAAAAACCACCCTATGCACTCCAGTACCTTGGAGTGTCATACGGCATGACGCCACAGTTGCACAAGTTCTGGAAGCGTGGTGGGTTCGTTCCTGTATACTTGCGCCAGACCGCCAACGAGTTGACCGGCGAGCACACCAGTGTGATGCTCCACGTGTTGGAGAACCAGAACGACGCCTGGTTGGCAGCATTTGCGCAGGACTTCCACAAGCGGTTTTTGAGCTTGTTGTCGTACGAGTTCCGCAAGTTTCCTGCCGTGCAGGCGCTCAACGTGATAGAAAGCACGGGGGAGCTCGAGCTGCATGAGATCACGGCCGCAGCCCTCAAGGACCAGTTGTCGCCATTTGACTTGAAGCGGTTGGACTCGTACGCCAACAACTTGTTGGACTACCACGTGATCTTGGACATGTTGCCGCTCATTGCGCAGGTCCACTTCTTGAAGCGCACGGCGGTGTCGCTCTCGTCTGTGCAGGCTGCGATTCTTCTTGCCATCGGCTTGCAGCACAAGTCCATGGACGACATTCTGAAGGAGTTGAAGCTCCCCAGCCTGCAGGCCATGGCGATGTTCTCGAAGATCATCCGCAAGTTCTCGACCCACTTCCGCGGGATCTTGAAGGGCGAGATCGAACTGCAGATGCCGGAGGTGGATGACGCCGCCATGCAGGAAATGAATGGCCAGCAGAACACGCTTGCCACGGATGCAGCAGCGGCGCAGGAGGCCATGGCACGTGACCTAGACCAGGCAGGAGACGAGGCGGTTTCGGAGTTGCGCTTGAAGCAGAAGGAGTTGATCAATGCGTTGGACTTGGAGAAGTACGCCATTGACGCCAATGTGCAGGAGTGGGATGACAAGGCTGCTGAAAAGGCCGCCAAGGGCCTGGGCGTGGCTGCTATGAAGGGCAAGGGCAAGCGCAAGAGCGAGGAGAATGCCGAGCAGATCTACTCTGCGGAGATGGCCGCCAAGCCCAAGGGCAAGAGCAAGAGCAAGAAGGCGAAGAAGTAGCGGGTGTGCAGCTGTGGGCATTGGGGACTTCGAGTGTTGTTTCGAACAAAACAGTCACGGATCTACAAAGAGATATTCTATACGCTGGATACAGCCGAACAATAGAGAGCGTTTGCTATGGGTTACGCCGTGTTCTGCATATAGCGTGTGTACTGCATACAGCGTGTGTACTGCATACAGAGTGTGTCCTGCAGGACACAGCCTGTTCCTACGGGCGGGCCATCCGTCTATCGTGGCGGGCATCCGTCTATCGTGGCGGGCATCCGTCTATCGTGGCGGGTGGCCGTAGTTGCTTTGGAGTAGCCGCCGGGAGCCCTGGGCCTTGTGTGCCGGGGCGAGGGGTCGTGCGCCAACCAAAAGCCGGCTCAGCAAACAAGGTCTAATTTGGATGAAGCATTTGCTTTGTGTCGTTCGATGTATACGCCAGGTGTTAGAACCAATTGTGTGGGGCTTAGGATCCTGCATATAACCACCACAAGCAGTGGAGCAGCTTGAAAATGGGGGTAAACCAGGGATCGTGTTTTTAGACAATCGCGTGGGAATATAGACTTTGCGTGATGTAAATACCAAGACGGAGGACAATACGAATTGGTGCTTATTGTGGTGTACGAGTGTACGGGTGTACGGGTGTACGGGTGTATGGGTGTACGGGTGTATGGGTGTATGGGTGTATGGGTGTATGGGTGTATGGGTGTATGGGTGTATGGGTGTACGGGTGTACGGGTGTACGGGTGTACGGGTGTACGGGTGTACGGGTGTACGGGTCAGATAGTGTCGGGTCAGATAGTGTTGGGTGAACACTGTCTCCGGCACATACGATATCACCGTCTTCCGAAGTCAAGTGTATCAGCCAATGGAAAGCAGGCAGAAACATCCGAAACGTTCCGATGGACATCACGAAATCTCGGCGCTTGTTGCTTTGCTCAGGGCTTCCAAGTATCTTAGGATTCATTCCGGATCGGGAGACTTTGATCTCGGCCGTTTCTCCCCACAGAAATCGCCACAGAAATACAGCTCGATTCAGGGCTTTTGTGCAGTACCAGCAGGTCATAAACAGACCAGCTTCTGCACACTCTTCGGGAGCCCCTTCGGGAGCCGGAAAAGCCAGATTCCAACTTCACATACATTTCATTCGTTCGGCCGTCTTCTAATCAGCCCGGGGAGGGCATTATCTTGGCGTGCTGCCAATGACTCGACGGAAAAGCTAAGCGATGCAGGACCACCACGATGTTCATCTCCTAACCGGGAAGATGTGGGATACCTCCAAGGACGGTGAGTGAAACAGTGGGGTGGTGCAAATTAAAGAACCATAGCCCACGAGCCCAAGCATTGTGAAAAGGTCACGTGACCATACCGTGGGCTATATACAGGTCAGAAAAGGGAACAGATGCAGCAAACGGTCAAGCAGAAAGATTAATCAAGCAGAAACATCGCGGCTTATGCAAAAGACAGTTCTTCCATAACTGCACCTTCCGTCACCCCGGCTGGTATCTCCGAATCCTGCGTTCCGCTAGGCTGAATGAGGTGTGCAGGAAAGCATGGCAACACTTGGACAAGCAGCCTTTCATACCCGGCAGTTATCAATTTGGCGAACTTCGGATGTACGGGTGTCACACCCGACTGAAGAGATAGGCTTGTTTGGCGAACTTCGGATGTACGGGTTTCATACCGGACCGTTTTCAATTTGGCGAACTTCGGATGCACGGGTGTAATATCCGACCGTTTTCAATTTGGCAAACTTCGGGATGTACGGGTTGCATTCCCGACCGTTCAGAGATAGCCTTGTTTTATCGAAGTTCACGCGATGTCTTACCTTTCGGGTACTCGTAGGAACTGCCCTTTGGAAGGGATGCCGTCTCTCTTATATAGTCGAGAGAGTGGGTGCTCTGTGCGCATGCATATGCGTCAGATCTGAAACAGCGTTTGGCGTCAGACCTGAAACAGCGTGAGGGGTCAGATCTGAAACAGCGTGAGGCGTCTAGGGCCCATACCGTTGTCCTAATTTGAACAGAACGACTCATCTGACTGCATGATGCAACATAACCTTGGGATGTACGGGTGTCACTTGATGTATTCGTAGGGCTGGGTTGTCAGAGATAGAACGGGACGCCTCGTTTCTTAATAGCCCGTCAAGTAGCGAGTCAATGTGCAGACTCCATTTTCTGCAGACCCACCAGTTATCAATTCCTGCAGACCCACCAGTTATCATTTCCTGCAGACCCACCAGTTATCAATTTCTGCAGTCCCATCAATTTACCAATTCCTGCAGACCCAAACGGTCTCCGGCCCGCTTGTAATGCCAGGCAGAGATCCGGCCCTTGAAGCACCAATTGTAAAAGTCACAATGACGCAACTTCGATCGCTTTCCAGAATGCTCGAGAAGAACCAAGACCTCAGCCATGACCTCGTATTCTATTTCAAGGCGGGTCTTAGGAAGTAGACAGTATAAGTGAATAGGAAGTAGACAGTATAAGTGAATAGAGGCTGAATACGAACTTAGGGATGTACGGGTTTTGGTATTGCTAATCACAATGTAAGCCGTACTCGACAGGCAGCAATCAAGTGAGACGATTCATTAGATAATGAGGCTTGAAACATAGCTATATGCCATCGAGGATGGCTTTTAATATAAGTCTCTATCTTTGGGGGCCAGAATTTGGGGCCAGAGTTTGGGGCCAGAATTCGGGGCCAGAATTTGGGGCCAGAGTTTGGGGCCAGAATGTTATCCTCGAATTCTCTGGAACTATCGAGAAAATAGAAAATAATCCGGTCGTTGACAAATTCCATAGGCCCAGATGTTTGCGTAAAACAATCGCAATATGAATATTGTTGTCTAAATGCTCCACTTCGTAAATAGTACAAATTCTATTATATTTTTGAAGTTTCCCCATTGTCATATCTTCAGTGCCATTTTCAATAAAGCCTGTATGCATTCTATTTGGTTTTTTGCCTTTAGCTCTCATTAAATCGTATGTATGATATGTTCCTATGCACTCTTAAACCAGCCCATACTAATCTAATTTTCGTCTCTTCTAGGTACAAAATCTAAGGAACAACTTGAATCTGATTGTGTTAACTACTATATAATCCGTGGAATTCCAATTAATTATTACATGTTTGGGTCCGTAGCAGTGTATAAATTTCATTGCGCTTGGGTATACACTATGTGGAAGAAAATTTGTATAAATAATTTTAAAAAGAAATGGGAAATTAAAAGACGCCGTAGAGTAATGTGGGATGTCTGAACTATGCCAGAGCCATCACTTTTACCGTGTAGAAACCGAAACGGTCATACTGGTACCCAGAAGGATTGGAAGTGGTCTTCATAAAGTTAAACATAATCCATAATAATACATACACTGATATTAATACATACACTGACATTATTACATACACTGATATTAATACATACACTGACATTATTACATACACTGATATTAATACATACACTGACATTATTACATACACTGATATTAATACATACACTGACATTATTACATACACTGATATTAATACATACACTGATATTAATACATACACTGATATCATTAAAATTTATGAAAGGCCAGAAATTCAAGTTCGGTCTTCATCATATTGTAAGTTCAGATGAAATGGTAATGCTGTTTTCTAGACAAACTTATCCAAGTGTGCCTGTATACAACCCAAGATCTGAATGGGCACGAGAAGCATGCAGCATAAACGGCCACTGTACGGTGGTAGTGGTTTGTGGAGTCATTTCCAGAAACATGACTTTTGAGCGTTGGCAATTTGAACCTTTTCTTTGGATCCCCCAGAACTCTCCATGTGTGCAGTCTCGAGCTCCAAAGGCTCCATCAAGTCCGAGATTTGTGGGCATGTTTGGACAACTCCATAATAAAAACCATACCTGTGATGGAACCAATATTATCCAGTGCAGATTTGCAACATTCTCTTGACAAACGCAAGAATTCGGGTATTCAGCATCACTCTTTAACGTTGAGCAACAAGTTCAAGTAGATACCTGCTTTGAAGAAGTCACCAATCTAGGGTGCATCAAAGACTCGTTCTGTAGTATCTGTCAGTCTCAAAGACTCGCTCTGTAGTATCTGTCAGTCTCAAAGACTCGTTCTGTAGTATCTGTCAGTCTCAAAGACTCGTTCTGTAGTCAGAGTGTAGCTTCTGCTGTGACAATTTGGGAACTAAAATCAATGCCTGCAGGAGATATTGAAGTTTGTGGAGTGGGTGATCTTACCCAGACTTGGGAATGCAGTCTTGATGAGGTCCACTCATGATGAACGGGTGGATAAAATACTTAAGATATTATAAACATCCTCAAATTGATAGGTCGAATATATACCAGGGGAATATATAAATATCAAATCTTGACTTCATATTATTGATTGACTTTTCTTAATCTTCAAGATATTCATATCATCTAATATCTTGTAGTACCTTTTGTGGATAATTTTATCTTGGATAATTTTATCTTGGATAATTTAATATCTTGGCTAATTTTATCTTGGATAATCTAATATCTTGGATAATCTAATATCTTGGATAATTTTATCTTGGATAATTTTATCTTGGATAATCTAATATCTTGGATAATTTAATATCTTGGATAATTTAATATCTTGGATAATCTAATATCTTGGATAATTTTATCTTGGATAATCTAATATCTTGGATAATTTTATCTTGGATAATCTAATATCTTGGATAATTTTATCTTGGATAATTTAATATCTTGGTGTGCGGGTGGAAAAGCTGTTTATTGTGCTATCGATGTCATTGAATTGTCCGCCCAATTTTGGGTGAGGAAGTCTTAACCAAAACTCGTTATTTCAGAAATGAGTACAATCCAACATCGAGGAATTTTTAGATCAGTTTCTGGAACACCCTCGACTACAGCCAAACGAGCAGGCAGTTTTAGAGGCAACCGTTCGGGTTCTACCGTTCTACACCAACTCTTTGCGTAAGCGCAGGAGCATTGATCTGACTCGTACACGAAGTTTATACCAGACTCGAAAACGGATAGATTTAGATTTGCAAACCTTTCGCGTCATCTTTGACGACACCTCCTTCTTTCTTTATGGGTAAAGAGTCTTGCTCACTGAGTAAAGAGTCTTTGTAAAAAGAGTCTTGCTGAATGAGTAAAGAGTCTTGCTTACTGAGTAAAGAGTCTTTCTTAATGAGTAAAAAGAGTCTTTGTAAAAAGAGTCTTGCTTAATGAGCAAAGAGTCTTGCTTAATGAGTAAAGAGTCTTTGAATACTGAGTAAAGAGTCTTGCTTAATGAGTAAAGAGTCTTGCTTAATGAGTAAAGATGAGTTTAATTATTTGGGATTCTTAATAAAATGGTATTCATAGAAGACTCATAGTCAATGCTGATCTTAGTGACTTATTGATATATTAGAGAAGAATAAATTTGTACGTCAGAACAAACTTGGAGTAAGAGATTTCAAATTATCAAATTGATTAACATAAAAATCAAAACTATAAAGTTGGAGTTACACCAACTCGGCGTATAATATAAAAAATTATAGTATATTTCACCGCAATTGCTATTTCCCTGGTTTACTTTGGATACAGTTATCGCATCGTATATTCATTCATGGATTATCTGTTAAATTGTATATTAAATATATACGTTTTAAAGCATTATCTAAATGTTTAATAGTGTAAATAGTATGTCTTAAAGAGTAAAGAGTCTTTGTTCCAATGATTCTGTCTATGTTCCAATGTTTCTGTCTATGTTCCAATGTTTCTGTCTGTCCAGCGTTGGTTTGTTCACTAATAGGGAACGTGAGCTGGGTCTAGACCGTCGTGAGACGGCTTATTTACCCTACTGATGTGGTTATTACAATAGTAATTGAACTGTTCTTTCAGTTGATTGGTATATGGCTTTGTTTAGCATAGGGCCGAAGCTACCATCTGCTGGATGTGGCTGAACGCCTAGGTCAGAATCCATGCTAGAAGTGATGATTGTTTTTGGTTAAGCGAAGCTTTACGCCATAGTGAACGAGGCCCAAGAGCAATTCTTGGGATGGTCACGATGATTGTCTGTCCATGCCAAGATGATGGTCTGTCCATGCCAAGATGATGGTCTGTCCATGCCAAGATGATGGTCTGTCCATGCCAAGATGATTGCTGTCCATGATGGTGTCTATGCGCAATTCAAGATTGCTGTCCTTCTACTCACTTCTTATGTCTCTTGCACAACTTGTATCCACAGCAGCAGTTTCGTCCAAAAAATTCTCGAAGAAAACAATGCAGTCGAGGCACAACATTTGCCTCGGCAACAGTTGGAGCCGCACATTCTAACTCAAAGCTGACGTCATCTCCTGATCCTGTTCCCGTACATTTTGTGATCTTTCAAGTGAATGTTGAACGTGACTCATACACTTGTGGAAAATCAGATGTCACATTTTGGGTGCCAGAGAAACTCTGGTCCATCTTTTGCAGTTAGGGTCTTTTCCCATGTCCTTTCCACATTATTCCGGTTTTAACTGGTAAAGGGGTAGTTAGCCATACGGAAACTTTTATACTCTTTACTAATATACTCTTTGCTTAATATAGATCTATATTACATATAGCTGCTACAAACTAACTCTAAGCTACTATCATACTTAGTCATCTCTGGGTGAGCATTCAAGTGCAGTTATGAGCTTGCATAAAGGGGAGGTCCTAGATTTCCTAGCCAGGTGACCTTAGGTAGTCCGCCTTCATTACTTATACGAATAGCGCAATCAGCGATACTTATGTGGAGGGCTTTATGTGGCGAGTCATTAGATGTGTCTTGCGATTAGAGCGCATACAGAGAAGCCAGATTTGTTGTTCCAGGCATACTTCCAAGAGCTGTTCAAAGGCTCAAACGATGGAGATTCCTATTGGGGATCTGGTGTGCCAGTGCCTGCATTCTCTACTGCGATGTGTTTGTAGAAGGAGCTCAATTGCCGCCAAATTGTTGCAAGCTCAAAGAGATACTTGAGCCAGACGTTCAGATTTGCCAGGGAACAGAACGAGTTCTTGAACCGTGACTGGTCCACGTCAACTGGACAGGCAGGTGGTGATATTTCTCATACGACACTCAAATTTACTACTTCAACAAGATTCAAGTACTCAAATTCAGTGAAACTCCTTTCAAGCGCTCTGTAGATCTTCTCTCCCCTCAGATTAAGTCATTAGAAAACAAAGACTTTGATTTCCTCAAACAGCGGGTAAAATGTTTGGATATTCCAAACATCATCATCATCATCATCATCATCATCATCATCATCATCATGTCATATTGGTGTCCCAAACAAACATGCGCACCAGTCCGAACACTAACCAACCACGTTTTCATATCGGATGTCCAACGCTCTGGAACACTTTATCAGGGCATGCAAGCCGCGTATAGCGAATAATCATAGATGCTTTTGGGGCTGCAATCCTCTGAACAGGGTTTCTTCACAGCGTGCGAACATCAACACTGTAACGCAAAGACTCCATAGCAACCTTATTCGTGTACCTCATAATAAAGAGTCAAGTGTTGATCTGCTCTCTGATTTTCTGCATCTGGTCTTCTGCAGCTTTTGTAACAACCAACATGGGAAGATGAGGCGTCTGCGAACAAGGTGAGACCTTAGAACTTCATGTTTGTAATTCCCTGAACAACTTAGAGTTGGGGACTTCGGAATGGTATTCAAGAGGTCTCTTTAAATAGTCCACCAGATTAAATCATCCGAGGATAATAGATCAGCTCATTCAGCTATGAGGCTTTGAGAGCTATTCAAACACTTGCACTGTTAATTATAAGATCTTATTAAGAAGACCATGGGGTAAACTTTATCAACTTGAAGGTGATGTATACAGTTATTGTTACAGATATATTAAAAAAGGAGATAATAATAAGGTAGTGTAGTGTAGTGTAGTGTAGTGTGTAGTGTAGTGTGTAGTGTAGTGTATGTTAGTATAGTAGTGTAGTGTATATTAGTATAGTAGTATAGTAGTGTAGTGTGTAGTGTAGTGTGTAGTGTGTAGTGTGTAGTGTGTAGTAGTGTAGTAGTGTAGTAGTGTAGTAGTGTAGTGTACATTAGTATAGTGTAGTGTGTAGTGTAGTGTGTAGTGTGTAGTGTGTAGTGAGTGGTGTACATTAGTATAGTAGTGTAGTGTATATTAGTATAGTATTGTAGTAGTATAGTGTATAGTAGTGTAGTGTAGTGTATAGTCTATATAGTCTATTAGTCTATATAGTGTATAGTCTATATAGTCTATTAGTCTATATAGTGTATAGTCCATATAGTGTATATAGTGTATATAGTGTATAGTCTATACAGTCTATATGGCAGCAGTTACTATTCCAACAATGGATCAGCTTAAATAAGAAGATAAATAAGAAGATAAATAAGAAGATAAATAAATATAAATCGATGATCGGCGCATGAACACAACATCCAGGGTCTCGGTGAAGAGTTGTGCATGCTGGAACAGGCAATGCTTGCAAATACAGTTATGTGTTCGGCAAAGAGGTGAGAGGAGGAAATTGGCAAAGTGAAGATGAGATGCTGCCTTGGGAAAAGATGCTGCCTTGGGAAGATGCTGCTTCAGACTTCACATGCTGCCGAGTCCGTAGTGACAAGATAAAGGCTGGCTCGATGTAAACGAAGATTCTGAGAGAGATGGAGATGAATACACACGGTCTCGTCTTGGGGGTGGCATGCTATGCACATAGGCCTATGGTCTACATCGTTCTCCCATTTGATCCCATTTGATGCATTCGGAAATGCTATGATCGCACGGCTGTCCGTTGGCTGCGGGACTGTTCCTGTTCGAAGGTTTCGAGACCGGCATGTCCTAAACCTGCAATACAAAGTTTATGAACACGCTGCTCAAAGATAAAGTTTATGAACACGCTGCTCAAAGATAAAGTTTATGAACACGCTGCTCAAAGATAAAATAATAGACATAAACTGATTTGGTAGCCTAGGTGTGGATGGCTCTGTATATTATGTCCTTTGATGGCTATTTTACGCTCCGTTTGAAAACAAACAGATTTCCTACTTCAACCGGCAAGATTTCGAATTTTCATTTCGAATTTCAAATTTCGAACATATTTTTCCCAATTATACTTAGTGTAATAGACCGCTATGAGGTATCGCGAACGCCATTTATGCCATGGGCTGGGACCTACAATGCAGGAGCAGGACTGAGCCAATGGACGGATTCCAGCCCCGGATTGTTCAAATGTGAATAATTACAAATACATCCCGGTTCATGGGCGTCACCCAACTTGAGCGGTTTCAAATGTACGGAGACCTAGGGTTTTCGACCTGCAGAATGATCATATTCAGCTTATGACACACCATTGGCTTGCTATTGAGGAAGCGATTTGTCTGCTACACCTCGGAATGCACTGAATAATGTGCATCAGCTCATCAGCCTTCAAATACATCTTGTGCTGGTGGGGTAGTGCCATGAGGGTTGCTTCCAACGACAACAGGCGACCGCGACAGGTGGGTGCAAGCACGCGTACTATGAAGTGTCGGTCCCTATCATAATTAATCATAGGCCAGTGTATTTATAAGTTTAGAGAACTTTTACATAAATGTTACGAACTTAGTGGAATGGTGAACAAAGATGGTGATAAGGTATACCTGCTCAGAACACTATGAGCAGCATACGGAGTTGACGGAATAATGAAAATGAAGAAATCGTTAAGTTTTTCAAAGAAAAGTTTATTCAATCTCCACACTAGTTGTTGAATTTGCCTATGGTATATGAATCACTCCCTTAGATAAATAGTGGTGTATTAGATAAATAGTGGTGTATTAGATAAATAGTGGTGTATTAGATAAATAGTGGTGTATTAAATAAATAGTGGTGTATTAGATAAATAGTGGTGTATTTAGATAAATAGTGGTGTATTAGATAAATAGTGGTGTATTTAGATAAATAGTGGTGTATTTAGATAAATAGTGGTGTATTTAGACAAATAGTGTTGTATTTAGCCAAATAGTGGTGTATTTAGATCTTCTATTTGAATCCACACTCGTTTATTCATATATGATCAGGTGGATTCTGCAGTCTCAAATGATATAAACGATATGGCCTATCACTGAGTCAATGAGAGTTGCTCATCGCACTTCTCTTGCATTTGTATATAGCCACAGCGTCTCAGCTAGCATTTCGGCGGAATTTCCATAGGCCGTGGAGTCTGTTCCGCTTTACTAAGCAATTGAAAGGGCAAGCAGAGATATCGTACGGCGTCCTGCACCGGAAGACCCAATTCAACCGAGCTCTTGGAAGTCCCAATTACTCAAAGTTTGAATGAAATTTCCCAAATGTACCTTTAACGGATATACAGATTATACTAGCCAGGGCTCAAGTCAGGCCATAGAGTAGGTGGTTTCTTCCACGATCTTATTATGAACACCTTCCAATTTCTCCTGCTTTCAATCCAAGACTCGGCGCAACATATTTTAATACCTGTGCGAACTGCACTTACCATTGTGAAATAGAAGATTAATCCCCTTAATAAATATGATTAATAGAATCAACTAAATTATATAGTGTTTGTTGTAATTTGCTTTATCTATTTATCCCTATAATTCAGATATTAATATGGCGGATTGTGTTCAGGTTGCCCGACTTCCTCTGCTAGCATCTTGCAAACTCCCATACCCCAACATGTAGCTGGCCCGAATTCCCCATTCTGAAGCTGTCTCACTTGATTGGCGGGTCTGCCGCCCAAAGCACCCTGACACTGTGGGGAGTCGCTTTCCACCCTATCGTCAAACAGCCATGTGGCTGTTCTTCCGGTATATGGCGTAGTAATGCTTCAGAAAAGCCTCCCGTAAGTCTGGCAAGATACGATCCACTTTTCGGTCTTGTTGGATTTGAGGTGCCGAATTGTTGCGCCGGTTGGGAGACCGCTGGGCCTGATCGTGGAGTTGGAGACCGACGCCAATCTTCAAATCTTGTAATCTTCAAATCTTGTGATCTTCAAATCTTGCAATCTTCAAACCTTGCAATCTTCAAATCTCGTAATCTTCAAATCTTGTAATCTTCAAATCTCGTAATCTTCAAATCTTGTAATCTTCAAATCTTGTAATCTTCAAATCTCGTAATCTTCACCAGGTTGGTGGTTGCAGACCAAAAGGAGGTTGTGTATGCAGAAATGGGTCGGAATAGTTATTATTAATAGACGGCTATTGACCTGAGAAATATTAACATGAAGAGGTTTAATGAACACATCTCAGAATGACTAATAGTATTTGGATACTATTTCGAGGTCAATATATCCCACTAGCCGAGGTATTTCGAGTCACTTGAAGATGCCTGGTTAATCTGCCTAATATGTATTATCAATTGAATTACAACTGACCTTCTAGTTAACACAGCTAAGAGAGCCAATATAAGATCGTTTATGTCTCATACTAGATTGGAAGATATTCAATAAAAGTCAACCCTAAATGATATAATAGTTAAGCAATAGTCTAATGATCGAAGAAGGAGTTTCCCTCGGCCACTGGCTTCTGCAACGTTGGAGTCAACGACAAGAGATCGTGTTAATCGATTCATTTCTTTAATCTTTAATCTTCTAGGATCTCTTATATGGTCAATATGGTCAATATGGTCAATATGGTCAATATGGTCTACTTTCCAGTCTTCAAGGGTGATCGTCTTGCGTCATACGGCCCGGCTCCCTTCAGCGGAAACTGCCCCGAAACCACCCAAATCGAGTCCCGCTGACACCACCACTAATGCACCTTCATGAGCCTCCACTTGCGAGCCCAGGCCTGACCCGTTGAAGGAATCGTGCTGACAAGTTGGAACCGGAGTCACATATAGAAATACGCTACGCTGACGACTATCTGCAGCACCTCCGAAAGCACTGTCCAGTCTGGGGCTTTTGATGCGCCCTCAGACGTCCCAGACGTGTTTGTAGGGAACTGGTGAGCCTGAGAATAATTATAAACTAAAGTCATTAAATAATATATTAACCTGAAAATGAATATCTATAAATATAACTAACCTGAAAATGAATATCTATAAATATATAAGTAATATCTATGGAATACTGACCAATATGAATAAAGTTATAACCAATATCCATATATTATTTTATCCACAAAGAGATAACTAGCATTTTAAAAAAGTGACTAGTTCTATAATAATGACATCCATGATATATATATCATTAAGAGATATAACCAATACTATAAAATATATAACTAATACTATAAAGAATAATCTATAAAATAATGCCCATGTCTATATATACCTAACACCTATAAATTAGCATCTATAATATAAGTAATATCCATAAACAGATAGCTAGCATTTTAAAATAGTGACTAGTTCTATAAAACGATGACTCATATCCACAAAGAGATAATAACCAATTCCATAGATACCAATATAATGACTGATAACCATAAATATAACCAAATGTATAAAATAACGACCAATGCCTTAGAGATGATACCAATCTTATACATCCAATATCTGTCGCATCCAATGTTTATCTGAAAAGTATAAACTAACAAATAGATATATCTAGTAAACATATCTGAAAAGTATAAACTAACAAATAGATATATCTAGTAAACATCTCAAAAGTAAGTACAAACTAATGAATATGTGAAGAAATGGTCATGATTCAGAATTAATCAATAATAAACATTAATATACTCAATTGAATTAATGATCCTAAAAGAATGTGTTTTAATATACTTCGTCATCGTGGTTCACAGTGTTGTGCTCTCGCAGCTCTTCAGGCTGAGCCGTGGATCGGATTCGTGGCCAGCGTGTCAGCACTCGCGGTGTGGGTCGTGGGCTGAGAGAACTGGGTGACTGCAACCGTGGCGCCGTAGAGTTTGGTCAGCCAATCCGAGTCAGTTATTCATTTGATCATAGCTCGAGGTGAGACGCTGTACATCTCCACACTGCCTGCTTAGAAATCGGAAGCCGGCGAGGTTCACAATACGGGCTTCTTGAAGTGGCTTTGCCACAGAGTGCTTGTATCAGTGTGGGATCCCCACCGTCTCATACACCGTCTCGTACACAGTCAGTATAGTCACTTTAGTCAGTATAGTCAGTTTAGTCAGTTTAGTCAGTATAGTCAGTTTGATTAGTATAATCAGTATACAGTCAGTATACAATCAGTATAGTCAGCATAGTCAGTATAGTTAGTATATAGTTAGTATGTAGTTAGTATATAATTGCTATAGTCAGTTTAGTCTGTATAGTCTGTATATAGTTAGTATATAGTTAGTATAAAGTCAGTATTAGTCAGCATATAGTCAGTATACAGTCAGCATTAGTTAGTATAAAGTCTGTATATAGTTAGTATGTAGTTAGTATTAGTCTGTATATAGTCAGTATACAGTCAGCATGAGTTAGTATAAAGTCTGTATATAGTTAGTATGTAGTTAGTATAAGTCTGTATATAGTCAGGATACAATCAGAATACAATCAGTATATAGTCAGTATTAGTCAGTTTAGTCAGTATAGTCAGTATAGTCAGTATAGTCAGTATAGTCAGTATAGTCAGTTTAGTCAGTTTAGTCAGTATATAGTTAGTATTAGTCAGTATACAGTCAGTATATAGTCTGTATTAGTCTGTATATAGTCTGTATATAGTCTGTATAGTCAGTTTATTCAGTACACAATCCGTATACAATCAGTATCAGTCAGTATATAGTCGGTATTAGTCAGCATATAGTTAGTTTGGTCTGTATATAGTCTGTATAGTCTGTATAGTCTGTATAGTCTGTATAGTCTGTATAGTCTGTATATAGTTAGTATATAGTTAGTTTAGTCTGTATATAGTCAGTTTATTCAGTATAGTCAGTATTAGTCTGTATGCACATCTGGCTACTCAGAAGCTCCCCTTCTATCCAGGCCTGATCCATTCCCCCTCTACGGGCCACTATCGCCGTAACGTACGGTGTGGGAGAGTTCCAAGCCAGCCCCTGCCAAGCCCGCTACCAACTGGACCGAGGTACGGGTGTGCGCACGTGCCCCATAAAGGGCCATTGACGCTCAGCCCGGCCCACCCATTGACGCTCAGACCCGCCCACCTTTGCCATTCAACCCACGCTTGGCCGCGCTCCGCCCGCGCAAAGTCCCCTGGTCTCTGGCCTCTGCACGATCAATGGGCCGTCCTGCACAGCCCGTCCTCCCCCACTGGGAAGTGTCATGGCGCGCGTTTACCGCATGCGGAAATATTTGCACCCATTTCCACGTTGCGCGCCAGACCCGTGATTTCTCCATCCAGTAACTTCTGCAACCGCATCCCTTTTGGGTAATTTTGACTGTGCCGTGCCCTATCGATCAAAAACACTTGTTGCATACCTCAGTTAAATTCTTACTAGGGTCCGCTTTTTTCGTCAAGTATTTCCGGCTAATCCGCCGTTTCGTTTATAGTCACTGCTGGTTGTCCAAGTCGAACGTTGATCGTTGAGGGCGTGCAGTTTCACCATTGTTACCGTTGTGCAAGATTGTTTCACCATTCTACCGTTGTTCCAAGTTGTGTAAGATTGTTTCAGATTGTTTCGATTGTTTCACCATTGTTTCACCCTTGTTTCATCCTTGTTTGTAATCGGTTCACCGTTGTTTGAAACCGGTCCACCGTTAATTGTTTCACCATTGTTCCACCGCTGCTTCATCCTTTTTGAAATCGGTTCACCGTTGTTTCACCCCTGTTTCAGATCGGCTCACCGTCGCTGAAATCGGTTCACCACCATTGTCTCGTTTCCTTGTCTCACCATCGCTTCATTGTCTCGCCGCCGTTTCTATTGTCAAGTCTCCCCATTATCTCCTTCCACTAGCCCTACAAATCTGTCCCTCCAAGACCTGACTCTATCCATCAAACTGCATTTATATACTCTTTGCTGCTAGTGGTCGTAGCCACCCATTCATGATCCAGAAGACCTTCCACCGATTTGATGAATATCTTAAGCAGTGTATGTCGCCTCAAGCATGCCACGGACTGCCTGTACCCAGAGCTGGGCGTCGGCGCCGGGTTGGAGCCGTCCGAAGAAAAACCCGTGCATCACGAACATCTCCACCTCCGGCCGCAGGGGCATGAGGCTCTCGGCCAGCTTTCCGGCTCGCCACTCGGGCACCCCAAACACGAGGGCACCGAGGGCACCGGAGCCACCGAGGCTACCGAGGACACCGAGGGCGCTGCATGCACTCCCCACATCCCAAGTGTCCAGATTTCAACACAAAAACCGCCAGATTCCTCCGAAACCACTTCCAGGGTTGAAAAGGGTCTTTCCACGAAATTGCAGCAGGGTTCCGGCCTCCACGGCGTCACCAACACGCCCGAGTATACGGAAATTGCGCTCCAAATTGAAAAGGAGCGAACAAAACAGTCAGAACTCAAGTGTGAGTTGGCCAAATTGGTCATGGATTTGATGAAAGCCACCGACCTGACCGGGGCAACGGCCGAAATTCTCCGGCAGATGTTTTTGGAGCAGGAGCCTGGGAATTATAGGCAGCGGCTCGATTGGATGCAGGCACACATGCGGGACGCGGACGGGCCTGCGCCAGGTTGCGTCAAGTCCGAGACGTCCTCGCCCCGTCTGCTGATACTACCCAGTTCGGCGGCCTACGGAACCTTATCTTCCGCATCAGGCATCAATTCCGCCATGGGCTCGCAATCCTCGCATAGCCGTTCCTCGAGCGGCCGCAACTTGCATCCACCCGCATTTGGCAGCATGGACGACCAGGCAGAACCCACTGCACGACGCCGCAGCAGCTCCGTTGCGCATGCTCCGCTGAAAACCCCGGACCGTGCAGGCCACGGCCGGCCCATACCTCTATACACGCAGCAGGTGTTTCCCGTCTATTACACCCATGCTGACCGAGGCGGGCATATGTCTGCGTCTGCAGCTTCATCACATCAAATGCATGCAAACGTGCAGCCAGCGCAAGTTTTCGTGGGCGCTTCGAATCCTGCATCTCAAGGCACTTTGGACCCGGCCAAATGCGACTATGGGCTTGGTCTGCCTTGCAATACACATGAGTGTCCCGCAGCATTTCAATCGCTGCCTTCGTTCCGGCCCTCTGACCAAGCCAGCCCCGGAAGCTCTGCTGCACATTCGCCGCAGCTGCAAGTTTCGGGCTTTCCGCAGCTGCAAGTTTCGGGCTTTCCGCAGCTGCAAGTTTCGGGTTTTTCGCAGCATCATCAGCTGCAGGTACCAGGGTTGCAGCAGATGACGGGCCTGCAACACGCCCACACCCTGCAGGCTCAGATGTTCCAGACAAGACACTTGCAGCCCCATGAATTGCATTCCAGCGTGTTGCCGGCTCCAGGTGCTGCCGCTCATGCGCCTGGTGCACCGCACACGCACCCCCCGTCCTTGTACTACATGAATGCGCAGCCACCTTTGACTGCACCCATGGTTCCGTCGCAGTACTATATGCCGAACAACGTGATGCCATGGAAACTTATGCCTATACCCACGGAGAAACGTCGGGAGAAGGAGGAGCTGCACGTGCCGAAGAGGGCTAGGACGACCAAGAATAGCCTCAGCTTCATGATCACCACGCCCAAAAATCCCCCTGCACGCAAGTACAAGAAATGAAAATCCCCGAATGCAAGAGATATATAAACGAACGTCTGTAGTGAGAGTGTGCACTCTGGCCCTAAAGAGTTAGTGTGATTTTTGTGCTGGTGCATCTGCGCAGAAATGCTCATGCTGCTGCCCGAATGACGTTGTACTGTGAGCTTTTGCTGAGGGTACCGCTTTGAGTTTTCGTGGCATCACAGGCAAAGTGGGCAGCACAGGCAATACTCATGGTATGCAGTTAGAGCTGCGCCAGGGTTGAAGAGTTACTGGAACTCCAGATTCGTCGCAAGTATTGGAAGCAACAAGAAGGTCGTGGATCAGAGCTGGCCGATGCCCGGCTGATTCTCCGTCAACGATCGTACTGAATGGTCGAGTACTGAATGGTGGAGGACAACTTGGGTTCAAATGTCCATGAAGATTGAAAAGCTTGGAAATGGTCTGCGTTGCCTTGTGAGTCAAGAAATCGTTTCAGCGTCGCAGAGAGTCCAGCGGATCTCATTCCTGCAAAACAGAGATGGTATTTTCCCTGCAAAACAGAGATGGTATTTCCCATCCAGAACACTTCCCCTCGACCTCGGGTCAGGCTGAGCGCTCAAATCTAGCATTAAGCAGACGCCCTGACGCTCAAATCCAGGCCTCCACTATGATTCTCTTTGGACCGGCTGCTTAATTCGCCACCTGTTCCGGCTCCTCCTCATCAATAAACGCAGGCATCTTGTCCACGCCCGATTCAGGAAGATAGCTGGGCGCCGCATCAGCCATCTCCAGCTCATAGTCCATTTCGTCGCCCAAAGCGTCCAACTCCGCATCCAACTCCAGCTCCAGAATCTCATCGGGAGCGTCGTAGCTCATGCTCAATGACTCCTGTAACTCGTTCAGCTTCTCAATCAAATCCAACATTTCGTCCTGCAACCGCTCGATCTTGTCGATGTCGATTTTGCCGTATGACGCCTTGAGCGACTTGTTGGCGGATTTCATGGCGTCCATGGTGATCATGGTATTCTTTAGGTTGTCGGTTGTCATCAGCGCCTGGGTCATGTTCCACAGCTGGTTCTCCAATTGGTCCTTCTGGGCCTCAATCTGCTTTCTCTGACGTAAGAGCTTCAAAGCTTTCTGCTTGAGGGCGTTTTTGCCCGCCCCGTCCTTCATGCGGGCCATCTTTTGCTGGTACGCTGAGAGCTCGGCGTTGATTTTGGAGAGCTTGACATCGAAGCTGCCCACGCGCTCGTCGATGGACGAGATGGCGTCATTGAGCGAGGGCTTGGGAGCGCTATTCTTGGTCCCAAAGAGGCGGTTCATGGCGGCGGTACGGGTTGGCGCGTTTGTGGTGGGGGTGTTGCCATGAGGGTGAGGGTGGCACGTGCAGGAACCCGTACACCGTCTGCCGCGACGCCTGTTGCAGGTCTGAAACACCGCGCGCGTCATGCACGCCTGCATGGCCGTGTTTCACTTCCACTCTGCCCCGCACACGCGCGCGCTGCAAAAGTATATAAGACCGAGTTCCCTGCGACTTCGCTTCTGCCCAGCTGATTTTTTGCACCCAGGCCTCAATGCCGCACTGCTTTCTTCGCTATCTGCATGATTGTATATTCGGAAGGCTTTGCGAGAGTGTGTTGGCATTGCCGCTAGAAATAGCGGTGTTGGCATCGATCGAATGTCTCGCGTCCTGCTTTCATCTTCTGAGTTACTCTGAGATACTCACCGGAATCCGAGGTATTCAGTGATTTCCGTCTAGACCTGTGCCATGTTTTCAACCTTGGACTTTGGTTTTCACTTGATGGCTAGATGTGAACCTGTACGCTGGTTTCCGTTAAGTCCAGGCTCTCTGCTGGTTTCCTTGATATTCTACCTATCCGCTGCTTTCCTTTATATCCGGGCTCTCTGCTGGTTTCCTTTATATACAGGCTCTCAGCTGCTTTCCTTGACATTCTACCTACCCGCTGGTTTCCTTTAAATCCAGGCTCTCTGCTGCTTCCCTTGATTCTGCCTATCCGCTGGTTTCCTTTAAATCCAGGCTCTCTGCTGGTTTCCTTTAAATCCAAGCTCTCAGCTGCTTTCCTATATATCCAGGCTCTCAGCTGCTCTCCTTGACATTCCACCTATCCGCTGCTTTCCTTGACATTCCATCTATCCGCTGCTTTCCTTGACATTCTACCTATCCGCTGCTTTCCTGATTCCGCCTGTCCGCTGCTTTCCTTTGAATCCAGGCTCTCTGCTGCTTTCCTTGACTCTGCCTGCCCGCTGCGGTCACCTATTGGCTGTTCGAATGGTCTGACAGTTAAGCTAATGACCCAGTGTTCGCCGTGCCGGTACTTCCCAACCCGAAAGACTTGCATCGAAACGAGCTGGCCACTTTTGGAAGTGCTGAAAGCTAGAGCTAGCATGGCCCATATATGAACGCCGAAAACTTGTGTAGTGGCAGGTTGTCTGAATTTTATACGGATGCCTTAATTATCTGACACTAATAGTCCCTGTCATATGCCTTGGCGAAAGATGAAAAATGACTAGCACTAGACGCTACTCAAACCAAAACTCGACTTGCATTGACTTTGGGCAACAAAACCCAGTTGCCATTGTTCTTTCTGGTGATATTAGACTCAATGTCTCCGCTCGAGACACAAGTGATGGATTTTTCATCAAGCAAAGATTTGGCTGCTCTTAGCTTTGGGAGGCAATTCCTTCAAACTCTTGCTTGGGATGGACAGCTTCTACCAATCGAGCTTACTCATTCCAATCGGCTGAACTGTCGATGCAACAAAATCAGCAGTACTTGGGCATGCACGGGTGTGATACCACTCTCATGAGAAGCAAACTGCTTATGCTCTTGTGGGTGCAGTTATCGAGAGCGGGGATCTAGCGACTGATGCAATTTAGGTGGCGGAAAGCGTACCACGGCCTGATGCCGGAAAGGAATCGCCTGCATTGAAGGTTCTTTGGTGAAGGACCAGTGCTCCTGAAAGCCTGAACAGGAGCATCTGGTGGGTTCCAAAACTTTCAAGCTCGTGCACATGCAATTTTGCACCCACTGAAGCAGCGCGCACATGCAGGAACCACGCTCACGTGAGACCGGCCCCGAAAATCTGACCCCCATTATTCACCTTCTGGCCTTGTCTGAATTAAGTATCATCCTTGATTGTTGTGAGAGAAGTTGTCAATTTTCGATTCAATGCGTTCATGAATCTGGATCAGGAAGAGCCCAGCAAGGTGCACAGCGATATGGTTGGTTCAAGTATTCTGCTGGTGGATCCGTCTCGTCACTTCGTAAAGCATGCCACTTTACTTGGGGTCTTTATTGGCTGACAATGTCCCAATACGGAAGATAAGCGGCTATGGCACCTGAACGGTTCTTCTCACCAGCCCGTATCTGAGTCGCTGCTCACTGGCAATAATTTAGTCCCAGCTGTCGTGAAGTTATCCCCAGATTTTCGCAATAAATCTGAGCCAAATAACCACTATTTTTTTTTCTCCATAATTGCTTCACTAGCTCAGTTGGCAGAGCGTCAGTCTCATAAGCTATGTTTGTGTAATCTGAAGGTCGACAGTTCGAACCTGCCGTGGAGCAAATTTTTTTTGTGAGCAACTCTTTTTCTATGCCCGAAGTCGCCGAAGTACGTACAATTCTCTGTATTCCCCAATCCATACTAATGAAAAGGTAGCACATGTTGTTGCACAGCTCCGACGCCACATCCTAGGCTATCGAATCAAAGGTGTCGACCTCCCCACAGACCTCCTTCTCTTTCCCCAAATCAAAACCGCACCTGAACCTGCGAAGACACTCGGCCATTTCTCCACCCTATTGACCCATTCCACCGTCCGAAATGTCGGCCGCCATGGTAAGTACTTTTGGGTTCGAACAGAGACGGCGGCTAAAGAAACAGCGGTGATTCTCATGCACTTTGGCATGACGGGAATGGTGAAAATGCGTGGCATCGAATCACACTTCATCATGATGGAAAATGGCGGCGACAAAAAGGTCAAGCAGGAGTTGTTGATGGAATCTGGGAGGGACTTGCTAGAAGACACGGATGGCAACTTAGATACTCCGTTGAAGTCAGAAAGTGTGGATGGAAGCGTGAAAAGCGAGCCTGCGTCTGAAAATGATACCAAACAGGTATCGGAGACGTTTCTGAACCACTTCTCCAGTATCGGGCAAGCAGAGGAGTGGCCGCCTCGCTTCACCAAGTTTCAGCTTTTCCTCGAACACCCCGAAACGAAAAACACCATCGATTTTGCCTTCACGGACCCACGGCGGCTCGGAAGAGTCCAGGTCCTCAGCGGCGCAGACTTCTCCACGAACACCAAACTTGTTGAAAATTGTCCGTCTCTCAAGAAACTTGGACCGGATTACTCCAAATCCGGAAAGCTTTCCCACACCGCTGAGGATTTCAAGAAGGGCGACCCCGATCCAGACCATCACGGAAAGCCACGCTTGGACTATGAGCATTTTGCCAGTCTTGTTCTCACCAAAAAGAAGCCGATCAAGGCTTTTCTCTTGGACCAGGAGTTCTTCGCAGGAATTGGCAATTGGGTCAGCGACGAGATCCTCTACCAGGCCCAGATCTACCCCGGCGAGAACCTCTCGCTGAAAATAGACGATCCTGAACACCCTGCTTTGAAGCGCTTGTATGACTCCATTATATATGTCATGGAGGAATCCGTGCGCTTGGAAGGAAACGCCCGGCAATTTCCCAAAGATTGGTTGATGATCCACCGCTGGGGAAAGGGACGAAAGCAGCCAAAAGCCAAGGTCAGTCATGGATATAGCGTCGAGTTCGAGACTATAGGCGGAAGAACGAGCTGCTTTGTCAAGGAGTTGCAAAAGCCGCTAAAACGTGAACGTGAGGAGCCGAAAACGTCACAAGAGCGAAAAACGTCACAAGAGCCAAAAACCGTCAAGAAAAGGGCAAAGTTGTTAGACGAGGCGCAAGTGACTGATACCACTGGGAATGGTTCGTTGCAACATCTGGAGAAAGCACCCACTCGGCGCAAATCCACTCGGGTTAGAAAGTGACGCTCTGTTCTTGAAGATAATCCTGGACTGTGGTTGCTTGCCCGATGAAGATTCCGGCCGAACTCAGCCTCAATTTGAACGCTTTTCTGGATGATATGGATTGAATAAACCCAACCTCAAGGTTTTCTTGCACACAGTTTGCTTGTTTGGTCCAATTTTGGGTCTTTCGATCGCGACAATTGTGGATGCTATGATGTACCGCAGCAGATATGTCATTCCAATTCTGGAAACGGATGACTTTGACAGCGCTAGGAATCTGTGACAGGGAGAATAATCATGTGGCGTATTCACTGTAAAAAACGAGCACACCAGGGTTTGCCAAAAGCAGATAATGTCGAAGCTCTAAGATGCAGCCAAGGAAAGTTTTAAAAGCAGCCACAGAAAGTTTCAATGAAGCCAAAGAAATACCGCAGCCAAAGAAAGACCACAGCCACAGAAAGTTTTGAAAGCAGCCAAAAAAAGTTTCAAATGTAGCCAAAAAAGACCTAAAAGCAGATAATGTCGAAGCTCTAAGATGCAGCCACAGAAAGTTTTGAAAGCAGCCAAGGCAAACTTCAAAAAGCAAGCAGTGCTCTCAAACCTGGCAAAAACTCTTTCATGCTTAATCACAAACCTCTAAACGACAGTTTTGCAGCCGACGTTGTATGCTCTTCACAATAGCGTGGCGCGGACTATGCGCTTAGGCAGTAGCGCATTTACGCGCTACCGTTTGCCACATTTCGGGGCCCAAAATAGAGTCTTGGGAAGCAATAACTAGTATCAAACTCTTCCTGAACACGTAGAAGTACGCCTTCTAGCGGCACTGTTCCCGAAATAGATGTAAAGCATTTTGCACGACGTTCCCAAGAGCGGCTGTCTATGCCGATTCCGGACCCGCGCGTGTGGCCGGAAAAACGAAGCAAGCTGCGCTAATCGTTTGTTCCGAAATTCTCCGGGATCATGGTGCGCTCCTGCATGCAATGGCGGAGAAGTCTGCCTTCAACAAAATCAACTTTTCAAAAACACAAATGTGAATAGGCTATGGCTGTCAAAGTGTCGTCATTATGCATTCCTGTATATTCAGATGGCTTTGGTATTTCAGGCCAAGTACAGTGTTTGGAGTCTAGGTGGACTTGGAGCTCTCCGTCGAGGTGTTCTGCAAGGACGCTTAAAACGGCTCTTGCCAGAAATGTAGGGCGATTCGAGCCCAAGAGAAAAAAAGTGTGGGCCAAAAAAGGGAGGAAGCGAGGGCTTTTATATTCGCCAAGTTGGCGCTGTGTTTCAGGTTTTTTTTTTCTTCCATTTGCTTTTGTATTCCGGGGGTGCAAAGTTGAAACGGCGCAATGGAAACGTGCGGTGCGTCAGAGCTTTTTCGAGGTCGGTGGTTGCAAAAGCACCGCGGGGCAGTTTGTGCACTTGCAGCCCCCGGAACCGAAACTCGTGTATACTGCCCAAAGAGGCTCTATTGACTCTTGACGCAAAGCTCGGAAACAAGATGTGGCCAGATTCGAGGGTGCAGCCCGTTTTGTGCTGCCTGAGTTTCGAAAGATAAGATGCGTATCTCTTGTAATGCACAATGGGTGTAGCAGCCGTATTCATCCGAGAACTATACGCGATAAAGGCCATGGTGGAAGTCGTACTGTGCGACAGGGGAAAAGACCCACAGCGTGCTACTTTGCATGCACTTGTAATGCATGCGCTAGCATGCCCTCGGAATGCAACTCCCCGTTATCAATGCTCCCTGAGTTTCGAGGAGACCACGCCCGGTGGTCCGATCTAAACAATGCGCGTCGCATAGTGAAAAAAAAGAAATAAAGAAATAAAGAAAAAAAAACCAGCAAATGCGAAACAAGAGGGGTAACGGCTGTCAATATATAAGGAGCCAATCCCCCGCCCCCTTCGCTCTTCTTTGAAAAAGCTTCACTTCTTGTCAGAGGCCATTCCTTTCGAACATCCACGACTTTCATTGGCAGGGCCCACTACAAACTATTCTTTGCAACATGTCAGCCATACTTCTTAAAAGTAACCGGTCGGCGCTTACTGCCCCCTTAAAGAGGTTTCAAAGCTCTGGCCCCAGAAAAGCTAACAATTCTGTGCACACGCATACAATCAAGACGCCAATTGGCGTGAACGCCGCCATTGCATCGTTGAAGCCCAAAACCACCAGGTTGTCCATCGAAGGGCCCATTGAGTGTGATCTACAAGGATTCCAGTTGCTCAATTCGCCTATTTTCAATAAGGGTTCGGCTTTCACCGAGGAGGAGAGGGCGGCCTTTGGTCTCAGCGGCTTGCTTCCCTCCAAGACCAACACCTTGGACGAGCAGGTGGACAGAGCATATGCACAGTTCCAGTACTTGAAGACTCCGTTGGCCAAGAACGACTTCTGCACGAGTATGAGAATCCAGAACAAGGTGCTTTACTACGAGCTTGTGCGGAGACACATTCGGGAAATGCTTCCGATCATTTACACTCCCACTGAGGGAGATGCCATTGCGGCTTACTCTCACCGGTTCAGAAAACCCGAGGGTTGTTTCTTGGATATCACTAAGCCCGAGGAAATCGACGACAGGCTCGCTGTCTATGGAGAAGACAAGGATATTGACTACATTGTTGTGTCCGACGGCGAAGGTATTTTGGGTATCGGGGACCAGGGCGTGGGAGGAGTGCGTATATCTATCGCCAAGTTGGGGCTTATGACTCTCTGTGCCGGTATCCACCCCGGCAGAACTCTCCCCGTGATTCTTGATGTGGGAACAAACAACAAGCAGCTCCAAGAGGACGAATTGTACATGGGCAACAAGTTCCCCCGTGTAAGAGGCGAACAGTACTGGGATTTCGTGGACAAGTTCATCACCTCCATCAAGAAGAGGTTCCCCTCCGCCGTCTTGCATTACGAAGATTTTGGTGTCACCACCGGCCGCAAAATGCTCCACAAGTACCGTGAAGCATTGCCTTCGTTCAATGATGACATCCAGGGAACTGGTGCTGTGGTGATGGCCTCCATCACTGCTGCTCTCAAGTACAGCAACCGTGAGCTCCTCGATTCCTCGATTTTAATCTACGGTGCTGGATCGGCCGGATTGGGAATTGCAGACCAGATTGTCAACCACATGTGCTCCCACGGCTCTACCCCAGAGGAGGCATGCAAAAAGATTACCATCATCGACCGTCGCGGAGTGGTGCTCACGTCATTCACGGATTCTCCAGAGGGTCAGCTTCGCTACGCAGACCCCGACTCCAAGTGGGAGGGCGTGGATACCAGAGATCTTCAAGCGGCCGTGCGTCATGTGAAGCCCACTGTGTTGGTCGGATGTTCAACTCAACCAGGTGCTTTCACCGAGGGCGTCATCAAGGAGATGTACAAGCACAACTCCCAGCCAATTGTCTTCCCTCTTTCCAACCCCACAAGATTGCATGAAGCTTTCCCGGTGGACATCATGAAGTGGACGCAGAATAACGCTTTGATCGCTACCGGCTCGCCCTTCCAGCCTGTTGACGGTTATTATATCTCCGAAAACAACAACTGCTTCACGTTCCCCGGAATCGGCTTGGGTGCAGTGCTCTCCAGATGCACTACAATCACCGACACGATGATCTCAGCTGCCGTGGACCAATTGGCTTCCATGTCGCCCAAGATGGACGATCCTAAAAATGGTTTGCTTCCGAGATTAGAGGAAATTGACGAAGTTTCTGCGTACGTGGCCACTGCATTGATTTTGCAGAGTTTGAAGGAAGGAAGCGCCCGTGTGGAAAGTGAAAAGAGACCCGACGGCGGATTCGTGGAGGTGCCCCGTGACTTCAAGCAGTGCTTGAAGTGGGTGCAGTCCCAGATGTGGAAGCCGGTCTACAGGCCATTGGTGAAGGTGCAACACGCGCCGGAAATTCATACTTTCCAATACTAACTTTATAGAAAACCTTAATGAGTTGCATCTTCTTTTCACAATGTCTCGTTTAGAAACTTCACCATGCGCGTGATTCCGTAATACCTTCTCAGGTCCACGTCCATAACATTCAACTTCCGTCCTTTCTTTTCGCTTCTCATTATTTCCCGAGCAACATCGTGTTCAAAGTAGAAAATAGCATCGTGGACGCCCATTGGCTCAGCATATGCAGAAACGTTGGGAAGACCTGGCGCCCCCCTACGGTGAAATTCGTGCTTTTCCCTTTCATATTCTGTGGAAAGTTGCCCGTATTTCCTAGTGTAGAAATCAACGTCGAGGGCGTAGCGGGCCCACCAAGTAATGTCGTCTCTGAAGCTTTCGTCCTCGCCCAAGATCAAGAACACGTCGTATTCAGGGGAGGAGAAGTTCGGGATCTTTTCCCAATCGGCTCTGCTGCGGTTCAATTTTCCTCCGGGAGAGCAGAGAAGCGACATCGGATGCTCATTACCGATCAAGCTCATCAAGTCGTTCATTGACGTAAATTTCTGCTTGGAAATCATGTCCATGGGCTCATTGTCAAACCAAGAAGAACCCTGCATAAGCTCCGAAGGCACAGGGAACAAGTTGACCCAGGGGCTCGTGAGAAGGAGCTTCGAAGGGAAAACTTGGGGCTGTGACAAGTTTTCAAGGTAACGGGTAAGGGCAATAGAGAGGTGGCCGCCTGCAGAATCGCCCATAAGGATGAGGTTGTGGTTGCCTTCTTCCACTAGTTGCGCATAGTCATCGTGTAATTGGTGGAGCTGATGCGGGAAAGGGTAACCTTCAGAAACCAACTTGTAGTCAAGAAACATGAAGGACGTCTTTTTCTGCTTCTCTGGATCCAATAGTTTATACACCGACACTAGCGCTTGGATCTGGGACGGCATAGTTTGAGCAAAGTAGCCACCGCCGTGGGAAAAAATGATGATTGGATCAGATGGCTTTCTGTCTGGTTGTTTGACGAGCCAGTAGCAACTTTTTCCATACTTTTCACCGTACCCTGGGAGATCCTTAACTAGCTGCTTGGAGATAAAAGGAACGATCTTTGTAATCAAAAACTCATTCAGGTATGGACCAAGAAGTTTGCCGTCCATGATATCCACCTTCAAAGCTCTTCTGTAGACAGTCAATCGGAGACAATTCATCAAGTCTCGGTTGTACCTTCGAAAACGAAGCCCCCCGAAAATGTAGTACTTGAGCACCACGATCAATATATCCAAGGGAAGCTTGAGCAAGGCGAGAATAGAACGCAACGACATCACGGTAATGCTCTCGAAGCAGTGTTGTTGCGGGAGAAGAAGCCACTGGAGTCGACAGAATTACCCCACGTCTTCACGGTCCAAACGCCCTGCATAGAAATATTCGGGTAGACATCATGTGATTTCGGCACCAAGCGAAACACTTTTCAGGACGGCTCCGTCGAGAGCAAAGTCTCTTGCGCCAGACTCAGCTTCATTTGAGCATCTGGCGAAGTGCTGCTGGCTCAGACTAGGCTGCAAGCTCAGACCAAAAATTGGCATCAATTGATGAATATGATGAGATCTATGTAAAAAGAGGCGGGAAGCACGTTGTTGTGTTCGGAAGCAGCGAAGAAGAGCGACCAGAAAATCCGGCCGTGTCGAAAAGAACATGGGAAGCCCCCATTTTATATGCCGCCGCGAAGGCACAAGGGGCGTGGCTTTGTGGCGTGGCAGCGGTTTTGCAACCGGCGTAGATCCGAGGTGCGACAGTGTTTCAGACGCAGCAGGCGCGTCGCGCCGGTCCCCAAATGGGTGACAGCGCAAGTCAAGAGGACAGAGTCCATTCTGCAGTCCGCAGAGCGCAAAGCGGCACGTGCCGGCGACACGTGACCGTATCCGCACCTCATTTGTCCGCCTGTGGGCAGGTGCGACCCCAACACTGAAAAAACGTGGAAAAATTCCGCTACCCCAACTTCCAACCAAAATGTCTGAAGAACTCAAATCCGTCGTCAACAAGTTGCAGGACAGAATCCACACCCTCGAGCAAAAGGCCGGCATCGTGCCCAACGTGCCCAAGTCCATCAGAATGGTCTTGATCGGCCCCCCAGGCGCCGGCAAAGGCACCCAGGCACCTAACTTGAAGGAGAAGTTCTGCGCCTGCCACCTCGCCACCGGAGACATGTTGAGAGCACAGGTGGCTGCCAAAACCAAGTTGGGAGCAGAGGCCAAGGCCATCATGGACAAGGGTGGCCTTGTTTCCGACGAGATCATGGTCAACATGATCAAAGACGAGTTGGAGAACAACGGCGAGTGTAAGAATGGGTTCATTTTGGACGGCTTCCCAAGAACCATTCCTCAGGCCGAAAAATTGGACTCCATGTTGGATGCTAGAAAGACTCCTTTGCAGAGCGCCGTGGAGTTGAAGATCGACGACGAGTTGTTGGTAGCAAGAATCACCGGCAGATTGGTGCACCCTGCATCCGGCCGCCTGTACCACAAGTTGTTCAACCCTCCCAAGAAGGACATGACCGACGACATTTCTGGCGAGCCATTGGTGCAGAGATCTGACGACAACGAGGCTGCGTTGAAGAACAGATTGGCCACTTACCACAAGCAGACCGAGCCCATCGTGGACTACTACCGCAAGACTGGTATTTGGAGCGGCGTGGATGCTTCCCAAAAGCCTGCAACTGTGTGGGGAGACATCTTGAAGTGTTTGGGACAATAGACGCTGCACAATAAGTATGTGAATAATCAACACTTCGTAAGATCGGTTAGGTGTAGTCCATTGCTACTGGAATTGTTTCCTATTCTCAGTGTTCAGCACAATGTTCCTTGATGTTTCAGTCACCTGTTCAATTCAGTCACCTGTATTATTTTCAGTTCGTCTCTATCAATTCAGTCACCTGTATTATTTTCAGTCACCTGTATCACTTCAGTCACCTGTTCAATTCAGTCACCTGTTCAATTCAGTCACCTGTATCATTCAGTCGCCTGTATCATTCAGTCGCCTGTATCATTCAGTCGCCTGTATCAAGTTCAATTCAGCTGCACATGGTCTATGATCACGGCCCTTCCTGGCTTGATGGTTCTCTATTTTCCATCGTAAAAATATCTCCTTCCTTAAACCTCACATTGCCCGTCTCTTGACGTTTCTATCAATATCCTCAGGGGATGTCCGTTTTCGGTCTGCATCGGCGTAGCAGGCCACATGCACGATTTTCCTTCCCTTGTTAACCCCGGGCACCAAAATGCACTGGTCCCATACCCACTCGCCGAGCAGATCCTTGTACACGGGCTTGACCTGCTCCCTGCAGATCGTGCACACGTTGTTCATGTTTGTCTCCGTAGATGGAATCGGAACGTAAGAATCTGCAACAGACGGAGCGGCCACGGACTCTTCACGTTTGGGCTGCGTGGAAGCAGACTCGAACTCCAAGAGATCATCGTCCCGGAACCGAACCCATGCTATTTCATCAAGGTACCAGTTGCGCGACTGCACATTGGTCTTGAAGTTGGCTTGTCGTTTGTTGATCCGGAAATGCCAGTCCAAATGCATTCTCTTTTTGGCGCTTCCTGCGTCGTCCGCCGTGAACCGCTTGCCACATTGGGCACACTTCAGCGCTTTCGTCTCGTAAAGCACCTGCACTGTGGACGCGTCCAAGGCAGAGTCTTTGATGAAGCTTTGAAGTTTTGCCGCAAACGGCACCTTCTCCTCCTTGCTTGAATGCTCGGGCTTCTCCGACTCCAACTTCTGCGCCACCTTCACCAACTCTTTGAACTTGATTTGCTCGTACTGGCTCTTTCCCGAAAGCGTGGCGTCGTTTAGAAGCTGCTCGAGCGCCTGCGTGGACGGCGTGAAGCCATTGTTTCCGGGGGAAAACTTGTGCCTAGGATGCACAAGCTCGTATTGGGGTTTGGAGCCCGGTTTGAGCGACTGGTCCATTTTGACCAAGCCAGACGCAAGAAGCTCTCCAAAGAGCGTTTCCGCCTTGGATGCCGGCCGCGGTGGCGCCGCGTCAACATGCAACGCACCTTCCGACTTCCGACCTCCGCCGTCAGATCCACTGATCTCCTGCAGCTTCATGAGCAGCAACTTGGCCTGGATCCCGTAGAGATCCTTCTGCAGCAACTTGGCGCCGAGCAATAGCGCCCGGAGCTCCGTCAACGCCGAACATTTGCCTTGTAGGGCAAGGTCCGACGGCCGCGCCGCAGCCTTGTGCTGCAAAACGGGAACGAGTGCGTCAATGCTCGCCACCAACGCCGCAGCTGAAACCCCCGCCCCACCGTCTGCAGAAAATCCCGCCATAACGGCCGCCGTGCCCTCATCCCGCCGGTACCCGGCCTGGCGCAAAAAATTGCCTATCCGGTCCATCTGCTCAGGGGCAAACAAAGGCGCGTTCAGCCCCTTACTTTTCAGCACCCGCCACAACTCATATATCTTCGCCAACTTCGCCCTGGTGGTCTCGTTGACTAACAAGTACACATGTGAAAATAGCTTGAAGATCTCGTCGCCAAAAAGAATGTTATAGGGAGGCCCCACGATCTTGCACACCGAGTCCAAGAGATAGAGGGCAAAAAGCTTTTGCTCGGGGATGCTCTTGTATATTCTGTTGGAGATGACGCTGACGATTCCGGGCGCCGACTCGGTGTTTTCCTTGGCGATGATGGTCAAGTTGTCTATGATGGGGCGCGAGTTGAACGTGAGTTCACGTATCGAGCTTTCATAGTCTTCCACTATGGGCGAGGACATTGGAATACGCTGCAATCTCAGTGCCGAGGCAATGGCGTGGGGGTTTTTTGGCTGCCATTTCGCGGTGCACGGGTGCGCGCGCGCTGCACGCGCCAGGCACATCCACATGCGGTAACTCGCTCTAGCCGCGGTGAAAAGTTTTCTCAACCCTCCAACTCGATCCCCTGTGAAAACCCACCGAGCGCCCATCTCATTCTCAATTGCAATCCACCGCTGATTTCAGTTAACTGATTTGCTTACCCTCAGTTTTCTCCTGCAATGTCCCCTCCTGTTGACCAAAAACAGTCTGTGGCCGCCCGTGTGCTTGGCTCGGCCTCCGCCGGAATCTGTGAAATTGCCGTGTTTCACCCCGTCGACACCATCTCTAAGCGGCTCATGTCCAACCAGGGAAAAGTCACCTCCGCTGCGCAGTTGAACAGTGTGATTTTCAGGGAGCACGCCCAGAAGGCTCTCGGTTCCCGTCTCTTCACCTTGTTTCCAGGTTTGGGATATGCTGCTGTCTACAAGATTTTGCAGAGGGTGTACAAGTACGGAGGCCAGCCATTTGCCAACGAGTTTTTGACGTCCAACTTCAAGGACTCCTACGAGAGTGCTTTTGGCGCCAAGACCGGAAAGGCGCTCTTGTCGGCCACCGCAGGCTCTATGATCGGAATCGGAGAGGTGGTGTTGTTGCCTTTGGACGTTTTGAAGATCAAGAGACAAACAAACCCGGAGTCTTTCAAGGGAAGAGGTTTCTTCAAGATCATCGCCGATGAGGGCTTTGGCTTGTACAAGGGATGGGGCTGGACCGCCGCCAGAAACGCACCCGGCTCGTTTGCGTTGTTCGGAGGTAACTCGTTTGCCAAGGAGTACATTTTCGGCCTCAAGGACTACTCGTCGGCTACATGGTCGCAGAACTTCATTACGTCGATTTTCGGAGCCTCCGCCTCGTTGATTGTGTCTGCGCCATTGGATGTGATCAAGACCCGGATCCAGAACAAGAACTTCGGCAGCAACGAGTCTGGCTTCACGATTTTGAAGAACATGGCCAAGCAAGAGGGCTTCTCGTCGTTCTTCAAGGGCTTGACGCCAAAATTGTTGACCACTGGACCCAAGTTGGTGTTCTCCTTCGCCTTGGCACAGTCGTTGATCCCCGCCTTCGACAACCTCCTCAAGTAATGAGCATAGTTCAACGGCTGACTGATTCGACATAGATGCAGTCAAGTACCCAGGCCCATGGCTGCTGACTCCACTCGGATTACTCAGTACCCCAGGCCCATGGCCGCTGACTCCACTCGGATTACTCAGTACCCCAGGCCCATGGCTGCTGACTCCGCTCGTATTACTCAGTCAAGCTCGTGCTCCTGTATATAGCCGCCAATCGCACGGGGTCCATCGTGCGCACTGTAGATTTGTATGTGCTGCACACAGGCGCTGATTTACGAGCAGGTAATTAAGATTTGCCCCCCACACAAATCACATTCCTCACAGCCACACCACAAGCCTCCAGCACAACAACATGAGATTCATCACATTCGCTCTATATTCGCTCAAAATCAACATCTTGAATATGCTCGTGGGCGGCCAGCGATCAAACTCGCTAAATCTCAGCTTCATCGAGAGCCTGGCGATCCGTGGCTCCGTGGCAACCACGCATAATGACGAGTTGGATGTAGACGAGATTCCATACGACGTTGCCGATCTCGATCTCTCGAACTTTGCCAGCATTCATCTTGAAGATGTGCCCAGCACGTGACGACTTCAAGAACTGGGGCACGTGACGACTTCAAGAACCGAGTGCAGCACGACTTCAAGAACCGAGTGCTGTGGCGGGTGCAGTGCCGAAGGTCGAAACGGGAAGGAGCTTTCGTCGCTGGGCCAACTGTTGCGGGCCAATAGGGATATTCCGCCATATAACAGCAATGCCCTGGGAACGACCCTGAATAAAAGCCATACTGCAAGTCTAGAAGACCCAAAGTAATACCAAAAGTCAGAGCTGTGCAGTGGGAACCTTTCCGTGCCCCCGAAAACTCCACCAAAGCCCGTTCCTGCATTGTAGTATCCCGTCTGCAGGACGTTCAACCCTCCATCTCCTAATCCCATCTGCAGGACGTTCAACCCTCCATCTCCTAATCCCATCTTATGCCGGCTGTTCTAGAAGTCCACGGAACAACGGCCACCCAGGCGTCTGGGTCAACCCACAGTCTCGGCCGATAAGCCGTTCCAGTACCACAATTGAGACAAGGACTTCTGTTCATCGTGCCACTTGCCAGGACCCAAAATGTCGTCCAACTCGTCCGGCGTCGTCTTGCCCTCCAAAAGACAGAGGCGAAAAACCGCCTCGACGCGTCTCCGACTCCTCTGGGTGCGCTCAACAAACGTCTCTCTGATGCCGCCGGAGCCGCGGGCCAAGTTCATGGCGTTCCGCAAAAACGCATTGCAGTTCTTCAAGAGAAGCTCCCGGTTAGCATCGGACAACTCCCTCGGAAGTCGGCTCCGCTGGAGGTCGATGTCGGCGCGCGCTATATGCACTCTCGCAAGCTGGGCGATGATTTGCCCCACGCCCAACGCCTGCGGATCTTTTCGGGCGGATTCGAGCCGCAGCCGGAGCGCGCCCTCGGCAGCCTTGAGCGCCTGGGTCATTTCGGTAAGCGCACGCCAGTACCAGTCCGCCTTCTGGGCCGTGTCCACCACGCTGAGCCCGCTGCCCGGCTTCGGCGCGATGCCCCGCTGGAAGAGAAAGCTCTCCATGCTGTCTGCAGCCAGCATGTACCGCTCGGGGGAGTCCGGGAGGCCGGCGTCGCTCCAGATGGCGACAACGGCGTCCGGCAGGTCCTGCACCGCGGCCTGCGTGGCTGCCAAAAGGTATGCTTTGGCGATGTTGTACTCGTCCCAGTGCAAGCCGCAGCCGTCGATGCTGCCCACGATCCGCTGGATGTCCTGCACGAACGGTCCGAGAGATGCCGACACCGCAGTGTATGTGTCGTGGTCATCGGCGGCCTCCACCGCCGCCACCACCAACGCAAACGCCGAGCTCGCCGTCTCGAGAACATCGGCCCTCATGTCCGCTCCTGCAGACAAGCCCAGCACCTGGAACTCCACCACCTGCTTCAAGAGCTGCATGCCCCGCTCGGCCGCTGGAGCCACGGGCCCCTCTCCCGCCTCCAAGAGCTCGGCGTAAACCATGGCCGCGTTGAAGAAAAGATCGCTCTTCTCGGCGTCAAACTCCATGTCCGCATGAAACTGCATTGCCTTCTCGTGGGCGTCGGCAATGGCGCTGAGGCCCTGCACGACGGGCGTTTTGGCCAGAAATACCTCCTCGACACCCGCCAACTCGCGCGCCGCCACCGCTTCGTCCTGGTACCGGCTGTGTACGTGGAAGAGCAAGCGCAGGGCGTTGTAGTAGGTTTCCGGGAGTTGAGCCTGCACATACGCGTCGTATGCCCGCTGGTAAAAGCGGAGGGCTTTTGCGGGGTCCGAACCATAGAACTTGTCTCCAGACTCTTCTTCGGCGGAGCCGAAGTCCATGAACTCGTCGGGGGTTTCGGGCGATTTCTCGGCGGCCTTGGCCGCCGCCTTTTTGCCTCTTAAGACATTTTCTGGGGTTAGTGGACGAGCCATCAGAGAAGAGCCGCATTCCGGGGTTGACTCAAGGAACGGGCGAGCGTGCGCCGTACGTACTTTGTTTCATCGTGGTTGCTATTTGGTGAGCGTGTCGGTGTACGGGTCTCTGAAGGCCTGATGTACGTCTCTGAAGGCCGGGTGTACGGGTCTCTTCATTGTCTGGTGTACGGGCAGCCGCACATCATCTTGGCACCCACTCCACCGGTCCTTCCCATACAGGCTACTCCCTGTCGGGCATATTCATCCGACCTCCGAACCCGCCGTCTGCTTCGTCCGACTCGCGTCCGATCGCTCTCTGCTTGTCATTGGTCATCTCTCTGGGGCCGTTTCAAACAGACCGCTCCCCACCATTGGCATTCCTTGCCATTCCTTGACATTCCTTGGACGTTCCTTGTTGGAGAACACTCTTGAATTGCACTCTTAATTGCCCTCTTAATTGCCCTCTTAATTGCCCTCTGTGGCTCAAATACTAGCCTAGTTGCTTGAATATCCTGCCCGTTGACTTCCTCATTGGTCACTTGGCTCTTCCACCGGCCCTTTCTAGACAGCCGCATTCCGCATTCCTTTTCGGCGCTTTCCTTTCGCCGCATTCCTTTTCGCCGCTTTCCTTTCGCCGCATTCCTTTTCGCCGCATTCCTTTTCGGCACATTCCTTTTCGCCGCATTCCCTTGGCTGCTATCCCTTTTCGGCGCATTTCCTTGGCTGCCAAAATTCGGCATCCTGCATACACCCCATGCACTGCCCCGACATTGCAAGCCTCCCCAACGTCTTGGAAGGCGCCCCGGAGCGGGTGTACGTCTCCATCCCCGTGTATGTGTTGGCTCTTCGCAAACTCAAGCTCGGCATCATGCTCGTGACGGACTTTACCGCCAACACGAACCTGGTCTTCTACGAAAAAACGCTCAGCCAGCTCCCCACGCAGTTCTCCGTGGGCGGGCGGCCGGTCCCCAAGGCCCAGGTGTTTTCCATCTCCGTGCTGGCGTCGCGTGTGGCGTCTGTATGGGACAAAATGAACATGCAGTTCCGGTTGAGCCGCTACGATGTGTGCGACGACCAAAAGTGTGACGTGCTGCAGCTTGGCATCATCGCCATTGTGAACTTCCGGGTGCAGCGGTACCAGGGCCGCTTGGAGGGCTTCTTGGGGCTGATGGTCACGTGCGGCCGACGGTCCGAGCTGCTCGAGTCGATTGCGAGCAGGATGCAGGACTCGGCCTTCCACACGTTCATGGGCCGTTTGGCGGGGCACATGAACGCCAAGCTCTACGACGAGATGGCCGTGTGTTTTCCGATCGAGCGGTATGTTGAGCGGGCGAGCGTCCTGGGGAACTTGCGTGCCTCTGACCGAGCCCGAGACGCCGGCCGAGCCCGAGACGCGGACCGAGCCCGAGACGCGGACCGAGCCCCAGACGCTGACCGGAACTTGCTGACCTCCGACCGACCCCCGCTCATCTCCGACCGAAACTCGCTGACCTCCGACCGACCCCCGCTCATTTCCGACCGAAATATCTCCGACCGAAATATCTCCGACCGAAATATCCCCGACCGAAATATCCCCGACCGAAATGTGCGGCCCAAAGTGGAGCACCGCGTGTCTCCCATCACCCCCGAGCTCCGAACCCAGGCCCTGGCAAAAGTCAGACTCCCCCCAAGCGAGGTGATCTTTCAGCAACAAGACTCTCAAGCACTGGCGCCACGCAACACGCTGACTCCTCACTCAACAGCAGAAAAGGACCACCGCCAAGTCATGCAAACTCAAGGACCACATGTGCAGAACCAGATGCAAGGCCAACAGAACGGGCCAAACCACTGCACCCGCTACAGCATCCACCGGTTGCACCAAATCTCGGCGGCGCATCTCCACGGCCTTCCCGTCGACCAAATCGAGCCCCACACGTCGTTCGAAATCACGGCAAAAGTCACACAAATCTCGCCAAGTCCGCAAGATCTTTTCGTGAAGCCCTACGGAAAAACAATCCGCGTGGCGCCGTTCACCATGCGGGTCGGAGATATCCCGGTGGAGTTGCATACGGCGGCCGAAGCGTGCACGTTTTTCGGCGTTGACGAGATCGAAATCTTGATCCACCACATCCATGAGTATGTGCAGAATTTGCTGCGGTTGCTTGGGCAGAGTGTCAAAATCAGAGTTGAGCGCCGGACGAATTTCTTTGCTCAGGGCTATGAGCGGCCCTACTGGGGATTCTTGAGTACCATGCACAACCTTGTGAATGCCTGTGGGGCTGATCTGGGCCGGGGCGAAAAGAGAGCTTCCAGTCAAATGGGCTGAAGAGGGCTCAATGCCCTTGTTTCATGGAAACGGCTTCTCAGACCACGGAGCAGCAGAAACAATATGACCGCTTATTGGCTCTTTCAGCGTACAGCTCCGAGCAATGGCCGCACGTGGCATTAAGCCCCTGGCAGCACATGGGGTTTTCGAGTCGATAGCAGTCCCGTGCGTCCTGCATGGACCGCGCCTCCGCAGATGAAATTCCCCGATCGGGTATAGTGCATGCGTCTCGGCTGTTTCAAATCCCGGATGATCGCTTGCGGGGTCGCCTGTCTGCGTTCCGGCACGGTCGAGGTGATCAAATGTCAGGGCCTCGCCAAGGTGATCAAATGTCAGGGCCTCGCCAAGGTGAGCAAATGTCAGGGCTTCGCCAAGGTGATCAAATGTCAGGGCCTCGCCAAGGTGAGCCAATGTCAGGGCTTCGCCACGGTGATCAAATGTCAGGGCCTCGCCAAGGCGATCAAATGTCAGGGCCTCGCCAAGGTGAGCAAATGTCAGGGCTTCGCCAAGGTGATCAAATGTCAGGGCCTCGCCAAGGTGATCAAATGTCAGGGCCTCGCCAAGGTGAGCAAATGTCAGGGCTTCAGAGGGCAGCAACAGAAGCTGACTCTTTGTGACAATCTTCCCACTTGGAGCGGCGCATGAAGACACCGACCATGCGTCCGGGCATACGCCTCTTGCTTCCGCCATTGCCCAACCTAACGGTTGCGGTTCCTTACAGTGCATGAGTTGCGCATTGACAGGAGAGAGAATTACCCGATCAGGAAATACTCCACCAATACCCCTAGAGCAGCGGCTGCAAAGCCCGGGCTCACAGCATTTGCTTATAAAGTGCAGAAACCTCTGAGAAGAGAGGAACAAGGTAGACAGTTTACCACTATACTCGGTCCAGAGACAACGAATTGGAGGAGACAACGAATTGGAGGAGACAACGAATTGAAGCAGACAACGAATTGAAGCAGACAACGAATTGAAGCAGACAACGAATTGAACCAAAGACTTTACCAGAATGTTATTTTACCCGGTACGTTTGGCTGGCCTCTTGACAGCATTGCAGATCTCCACCGCCGCACCAATTGCCACTGACACCTCCGATGGGCTTGCTGCTATCCTTGCCGGACTCGGATACACAGCATCCAGCGCTATTGCAGCCACCTCTACACCAGTGATTGTTGCAGATGCTTCGGCAGCAGCGGCAGATGCTTCTACAGCAGTTGCTTCCTTAGCAGTTGCTTCGGCAGCAGCGGCAGATGCCTCTAGTACTACGGCCACCAGCACCGAGACAGGGTGGGATTCAATCTTGGCTCTTTTGGAAAGCAACTCCGACGCGTCGGAATCGGCAGCATCAACCACTGCATCAAAAGCGTCGTCGTCCTCAACAGCCGAGAGCGTGACGGGAATTTGGAGCGTCGTGGTGACTTTGATCAAAACCCTCGCTTCTAAGTTTGACATTTCCAACGATGTGGTGGAGAGTGCCGTGGAGGTGATCCAGGATATCTCGTCTGCGTGAACGGCAAAGACCACAACAAGTCCAAGTGGTCCATTGACAGGAAGGCAGATGAACGGCCCGAGGACATGACCTTGATCCAGATGCAGTAGTTGTTTCTGCATAGCTGGAAGTGCAAGGAGAATTGCCGTGTGGCCCCATTTGGCTGGATTTGACATGAGAAGATGGCCGGAGCTTTAAGCCGTCGCCATGCATGGACCAGTGGAAGACAGCCTGTGTGCATTCTGCGGGCGATGCCCATAGATGAAAGCATCTACTGCAACAGAGAGCGGCTGGATCCCGATCACCGATCCACCGATAACCGTCGAGTGGTGGACACAGTCCCGAAGCGGTGGATCCACTGCAGTCCACAGCCATGCAGGCTGGCTTTCGCTATAGTCTGTTTGGAGAGCAGAGAGCAGAAGCAGAGAGCAGAAGCAGAAGCAGAAGCAGAAGCAGAAGCAGAAGCAGAAGCAGAAGCAGAAGCAGAAGCAGAAGCAGAAGCAGAAGCAGAAGCAGAAGCAGAAGCAGAGAGCTTTAGGGGACGTACTCTGACAAAAGCAAAGTCCATTCCAGGATCCGTGGCGGAGAGAAGATACGGACCAAGAAGATTGAACGAGTGAATGAGAGTAATGCCAGAATGCGTGTAGCAAATGTAGTTAAGTTTCTGGTACTGTTGGCCCTGGGAGGGCTGATCAGATCAATCGGGTCTGATCTACGGATATGGAAGCGAATGTGCCTTTTACGAAGGCAGGAAGAAGGAAAAAGGAAAGTAGAAAAGAAGGAAAAAATAAAGTGAGAAAAAGGCAAAGGTATAAGATTCTAGGATTTTTGTGAAATGTAGCGAGAGTGTACGGATGTGGGAAAACACAAACCAGACAGGCGAGTGGGGAGAAAAGGGAAGGGAAGGGAAGGAAAGGGAAGGGGAAAAAGGAAGGAAAAAAAAAGCGGAGACGGTTTGGGGTTGGGTAAATTGTTTCACTATAAACATCTTCTCAGATGTACGGGTGTGTGGTGTACGGGTTTATTGTCTACGGTTTACAGATATATGTACGGTTGGGTTGAGTGTAATGCTATTACTATAGAACCTTGTGGTGTACGGGTTTAAGACTAACTATATTGCCATTACTATAGGACCTTGTGGTGTACGGGTTTGGGTGAATTGTTACTATAGAACACCTTGTGGTGTACGGGTTTAAGACTAACTATATTGCCATTACTATAGAATACCTTGTGGACAGGTATACGGTTTGTGATTTAGTATAATCCTATTGCTATAGAAGTCCTTGTAGATGTACGGATGTATGGTGTACGGGTTGATGTATGTACGATGTGGAATTCAGTATAATGCTATTACTATGAAACCTTGCGGTGTACGGGTTGTGATTAAGCATATTGCTATTACTATAGAACACCTTGTGGATGTACGGGTGTATGGTGTACGGTTTGAGGTGTACGGATTGGAAATGACTATAATGCTATTCCTATAGAACACCCTGTGGTGTACGGGTGTCTAGATGTACGGTTTACAGATGTACGGGTTGTGATTGAGTAAATTGTGTTACTATAGAAGACATTGTGGTGTACGGGTTTAAGATTAGCTATATTGCTATTACTATAGAAGACCGTTTGGTGTACGGGTTGGGATTAAGTAAATTGTGTTACTATAGAAGACAATGTGGTGTACGGGTTGGTGTACGGGTTGGATTGAATATAATGCTATTACTATAGAATAGCTTGTGGTGTACGGGTTTAAGAAGAAAAGAGCTCGTCCCTTTCTAACTCTGACAAACCCAGCAAAGCCATACGAATACATTATGTACAAGTGGAGACAACCCTAAGGTTATCATCATGCAGTCAATTCTATGAAAAGCATCTCCGACGTCCCGTTTAGGCTGGGGACGTCCCGTTTAGGCTGGGGACGTCCCGTTTAGGCTGGGGATGTCTCGTTTAGGCTGGGGACGTCCCGTTTAGGCTGGGGATGTCCCGTTTAGGCTGGGGATGTCCCGTTTAGGCTGGGGATGTCCCGTTTAGGCTGAGGGCGTCCAAATTGGGCCCTGTTTCAAGCACGCACAAACACACTCAACAAGAGATACGGCAACCCTCCTTCGAAGGAGTTCCTACGAGTATCCCGAAAGGCAATACATACAGTGCACTTCATCGAAACCACCTATCTCTGTTAGAAACAAGACTGTGCATGCTATTCTGGAAGCTATGCTTTGAAAGCTTTTCTATTACACTCTGTATTAGCCAGTACGTGTATTGTGTTACCGCAGAGGGAACTCCCTCGCGGGCCACATCCTGGGGGAAAGCTCCTTATATATTATCCCAGTTACGGGATCCTGCACAACTCTTGTTTCAGATCAGTGCCATATGCAGGACGTACCTGCCCATACTTGCATCTCGGTTCCTTCCTAGATTCGTTCCTAGCAATCTCTTAACACATACCAAGTGGAAAATACTGTTCCCGTCCGATCAACGTTAGTAGTCAAGCCACTTAGGGCCACAGTGAGTAATGCGGTGGGAGACCATGTGTGAAATAGTGGTATCATTTTGCCGCCACTCCAGTATTTTATTACCAGCTTCTTGCCCAGCAACTACCCTCCGCACCATTTCATCTGTCAGTAGCACTGACCAGTTTGGGTGAGGCGCGGGCCGGAAAGGCGAGTTCCGGGGTCTGTGTGCAGTTCCGACCTCTTGACTCAGGTCGTTTGATCCTCCTCCACAAAAAAAAAATTGGGCCTTTGAAGCGGGGCGCGTCTCAGGGTCTACCTTCAGATGCCGAAAATTGCCGTGAAGAAGCCATCCTGGGCGTGTATGAACCGCTATGCCCTTGTTTGTGCACGTGTCTTGCGAGTTCCGGGGTCTGTGTGCAGTTCTGACCTCTTGACTCAGGTCGTTTGATCCTCCCCCACAAAAAAAAATTGGGCCTTTGAAGCGGGTGTCGTCTTCGGGCCTACTTCCAGATGCCCAACTTTACCGTGAAAAAGCCATCCTGGGCGTGTATGGACCGCTATGCCTTTGCATGTTTGTGCACGTGACCCGCGAGTTCCGGGGTCTGTGTGCTGCTACGTACTTTGCATGTTTGTGCACGTGACCCGCGAGTTCCGGGGTCTGTGTGCTGCTACGTACTTTGCATGTTTGTGCACGTGACCCGCGAGTTCCGGGGTCTGTGTGCAGTTCCGACCTCTTGACTCAGGTCGTTTGGTCCTCCCCCACAAAAAAAAAATTGGGCCTTTGAAGCGGGGCGCGTCTCAGGGTCTACCTTCAGATGCCCAACATTGCCGTGAAGAAGCCATCCTGGGCGTGTATGAACCGCTATGCCTTTGCATGTTTGTGCACGTGACCCGCAAGTTCCGGGTCTGTGTGCAGTTCCGACCTCTTGACTCAGGTCGTTTGATCCTCCTCCACAAAAAAAAAATCGGGTCTTTGAAGCGGGCTGCATCTCAGGGCCTACTTCCAGATGCCCAACATTGCCGTGAAAAAGCCATCCTGGGCGTGTGTAGACCGCTATGCCCTTGTTTGTGCACGTGACTTGCGAGTTCCGGGGTCCCCGCACGTGACGCAGAACATGGTCCAGAAAGCACTCCCAAAGACGAGTCGAACGCCGGTCTCAGATTCCAATTCTCCATTAGTCTCGCGCCTTAACCAGCATTTGTTAGAACGGGATATATTCCTCCGGGTCTTTCAAAAGTAGTAGTTGTGTATTCGATACTCAAGGTATAAGATCCTTTCCAGATTTTTGATCGTTTCCAGATTCTTGATCGTTTCCAGATTCTTGATCGTTTCCAGATTCTTGATCGTTTCCAGATTCTTGATCGTTTCCAGAGTCTCTAGTGGAATCGTTCTTATATGCCATTTAGAGCATATTGAGGTGCGCATGGCTCGTTTCAGGTGTACCATAATACATCCTGATTGGGATGTGAAACTGGTCTGACGCACGGCGTGTTTCACATCATGTGTGTAGTATCTGTTCTGGGTATCCACATTGGCTCAATCCAGGTACTAGTACTAAGTAACTCTAAATGTAGCGGGGTTTATATCTTTTATATTTTTATATACCATATTTTCTCCCTTCCTTCTTATATAATTATATTCACATATCTATTAAATATTATAGAATAATAATTAATATTTATTATGACATTTATTATGACATTTTAATATGTCTTTTAATGCCCAACTATTACTCTATACAGGTCCCATAAGGACACATTGGACCGAGTTTACGTACCCCTAAAAGTCTCGTCTGGTGAATGCTAGTAGCTACCCTATATAACTATAGTTATTATATAGTTTATAGAATCGGTAAAGAAATAAAGTAGTATGCTATCGATGATGTTTGCGTCACATACATCCAGCTCCTTACGTTATCGATGTTTCACATTTTACTTTGTATTCCGATGTTACGTCCTGGTCATGGCTAAATAGAACTGCGCAGAAGTCACCACTCGGACCAGTACACCAGTACACCAGTACAGTAAATCCGTACACCACCCAGAACCAGTCTCCAGTCACCAGTCTCCAGTCTCCAGTCTCCAGTCACCAGTACCGCAAAATCAGTCACCATTATGGCCCAGCCCTGGGCCGCATTCCTCCCTTCAGCTATTCGTATCTAATTTATTATGACTTCCTTTATACACTCGCCGCTCATCCAATCAACAACGAATCCTCATCGCTGAACTCGTACTGCGGAATCTCCAAGTTCAAAGGCGCAGGGCCTCTTCTGATTCTGCCCGAGATATCATAGTGCGAGCCGTGACATGGGCAAAACCAGCCGCCAAAATCTCCAGCCTCCCCAATGGGCACACATCCCAAGTGTGTACAAATACCCACCATCACCAACCACTCGGGCTTCTGCACTCTCTCGTCATCGGTCTGGGGGTCTCTCAACGACTTGACGTCCACGGTGTTGGCCTCGTCAATCTCATCGGGAGTTCTGTGTCTGATGAAAACGGGCTTACCCTGCCACTTGACAATGACATTGCTTCCCAAGGGAATGGCGCTCAACTTGACCTCGGCCTTGGCCATGGCCAACACATCTGCCGATGCAGCCATCGACGAGAGGAACGCCTCCACCGTGGACTTGGCTCCGGCGGCCGACAACAACCCCATGGAGCCCACCATGAAGTACGTGAAGTTCTTGGTCTTCTGCTCGCTCTTGTTGTTGAGGTAGCTCAGGAAGTCGGGCTGTTTGTATGAGGCAAGCGCCTTGGACGAAGTGGAAACGCCTCTGAAGGTGCCTGAAGTTAGTATATTGTTGGGGTGAAAGACGCAGCCTTTTGCTTTTGAGCAGCCTTTTGCTTTTGAGCAGTTTGAGCAGTTTGAGCAGTTTGAGCAGTTTGAGCAGTTTGAGCAGTTTGACCTGTTTGACCTGTTTGACCTGCTTTTGAGCTGCTTTTTTGACGGCCAGCTTCGCCACATGCTGATGCAGCCGCTGCAATTGACAGCCTTGCGGCTTTGTGGTTATTTTGCTTTCAAATCGTGTGACTTCTCGTTCTGCTGCCGTGGCTTTCTCTGCTGCCGTGGCTTTCTCTGCTGCCGTGGCTTTTTCTGCTCTGGAGCCCGCTAAAAGGCCTCTTCATCCTCCCGAATACATACCCTTCAAACCCAATGTGCTTCTCAAAGTTCTGGATGCAAGAGACATGCTGTGGAGTGTTAATTTTTAGTGGTGAGAAAAGGTGTATTTTCAACCGAAATTCGCGGCGCGGTCATTGGCTGCTGCGCGGCCGGGTAACCCCTCTGCCCGAACGCCATTCCACCCGCCACACGACGATTGCGTCTACGGACCGCACATGGCTTGCGTCGGCAGGCCGCCTGCTAGCTCTGGGGCTGCCTCCGCCGGCTTGCCCGGATGTACGGGTGTGCCCGCGGGTGTGCAGGTGGGATCACGGATTGCTGCTTGTCGTCGCACATACTCGGCCGACCCGGCCGCGTAGTTTCCTGTTTCGGTAAGTTTTCGGCATTAAATCCCTCTACTCCGGCCATGCCGCCTGTGTCCAGCACATGGCCTGTTGCTTACATGCATGGAATCTGCAGCTTGAGCTTTATAGCTGCAGTCTTGTAGCTATGGCACTAATCTTGCAGACACTAGTATTGGAACTGTGACAGGATTGGAACTGTACCAGTCTTGTAGCTGTACCAGCCTTTTAGCTGTAGCTGTAGCTGTACCAGCCTTGTAGTTGTACCTGTAGCTGTACCCGTAGCTGTGCCTGTAGCTGTACCAGTCTTGTACCTGTAGCTGTGCCTGTAGCTGTGCCTGTAGCTGTACCTGTAGCTGTACCAGTTTTCAGCAATAAAGGAGCAATCACCAAAGCCTGCGTAGTTTCGAAACGATCGTTTCACTAGAGCGGCCTATATCAAGCCTGATGTTAGTATCGCGGTCGAGATCCTGTGCCATCTTGCGCTGTCTCCAGTTCATTCAGCACATGCGTTTCCAGTTCATTCAGCACATGCGTTTCCAGTTCATTCAGCACATGCGTCTCCAGTTAATTCAGCACATGCGTCTCCAGTTAATCAGCACATGCCACTCCCCAAAGCTCCCCATTGTATTGTCGATCTCTCACATCAAATGCCTCCAAGTAGAAGACCACTAGAGGCTCCCGTAGTTTCCTCGAGCATCCTGACTTTACTGCTTCCTCGGTAAACCCTCCCCATCATTTGATTCCGAACCCGGCGGACATGTTCACTGCATAGTCGAGTTTCTTCTCCATTTTTTCTCGAGTCCCATACGCATACAATGCTAGTTCATTGAAGCAAGTGTGTGCTACTGGTAATCGGTCACTATCAGCGCCATTTTCCAATCGGGATATCCGAAGGTGGAGGTTCTGAATCCCCGTAGCCGGCACACGATCCGAGCCTGTGATGAAAAGAAGCATCTTTTTCTGTTGCTGAAATGAAAGATTCTGCAAGTAGTCCCAGAACCATTTCACAATTTCCGAGTTCTCGGCCTCGAATTTCGATCGCCAGCCACTGTAATATGTGACCGACTTCAATACCTCAACATCAATGTTTTTCTGTTCGCTTCCACAGAGAAGAAGCTGTATTTCTTCTGGCAGAAAGAGAGCGAATGCGTTTCCGTCAACAACTGACAGAAATCCCGATTTGAATGCCTGTACTTGCGTTTTGATCCCATCATGTAAAAAGAATTTGGCATACTTGTCGATGAAAGATTCGAGGTTTGCCGTGGTGACCCGCGTGGAGCCTCCGTTCTCGATCAAATCCACCGTGTGCGTTTTGTCTCCGCTTGGAACACTGACTTCAAATGCCAATTCTAGCTGGTCCAACTCTTCGCTTGAAAACGACCGCAATTTGAACAAATTCGCCGCTGCACTTGGATATAACTCCTGATAGTCCGCTAATCCCATGGGCAACCCCAAAAGTATCTTATACATTGAAAGTGGAAAATTCAAGTCGAGAATCGTCGAGTTGTATATGGCCAACCCGAGAACGGCTCCAAAAAGGTAGTATTTCTCCATATGCCCAGGAACTGGCTTGAACCAGAGAAAATTGGACTCCTCCACTGTGTGGAAGATACCTGCAGACGGACTGTAAAGAAGCCTCGTTAATGTCAAGAACCACTCTTTCTTTAAACCTCCGGCATCCACACCTGGCTCATTGACAAATTGCACCCGTAGGGACTTCTTCAAGTTTTGACCATTGAGTTGGATGCATAAAAGCAGATCCTCAACAATGTGTTCTCGCCGTACACGAACTTTGAAATAAATATCAAGCGCCACTCTCTTGTCCAACGAGTTGATAAACGCCTCCTCGGCTTTTCTTTCCATTTGGCGCCGAGCTTCGTATTCTAAAATGGAAATTTTTCCACCCAAGCTAATAAGAAATGGGTATTGGCAAAGGAAGTAGCTGGTAACGGAGTCTAAACTGTTCATGTACCCGTTTCCATGGATGTAACCAATGACAGTCAGCAAATCCGGCTCGTGAGCCAAATGTTTTTTCTTCATAGCTTTCTGTTTACTACTCCAAGCATCGAAATCCAATTTGACATTGACGTAGTCGACCAAAGAGTTATAAAATGAGTGAATTGGGAGTTTCATGTCCGGCAGACGGATGAAATTGGCCTTGACGAAGAAACCCAATGCACTGGATGCGGTGCGCAAATGATAATTCGATGTGTACTGGTGGATCTTGATTTTGGTTTCCATCGCCTTCTTGAATATGCCTGAAGCCTCTCTGCTTTTCAACGCCAACAGTGGAAGATCTTCCTCATCATCGTCCTTAATGTAGTTGAGCTCCACAAATTCCGAATTTTTTGGCTCAGTTCGCCTCTCAGACTCTCTCCGCATTAGCACCGGGTTATTGGCGCAGTAGTAGTATTTCTTGAGATGGAAGGTGATATAGAGGTTAATGAGATTAACCTTTGCCAAAAATCTCTCGGTAGAGAGTTTGGAAAACCAACTTGACAAGTAGTTTCCACAATGAGTAACTTCCGCTTGTGATAATATTCCTAGAACCCGCTTCAAGACTTCGTAGAGAAGGCTCTGTATCTCGCTATTGTAAATCATGGGGTATAAAACTCGTTCACTGTTCTCTGTATTTTTACCCTTTGTTTGGTGATTTTCACTGTGAAAATCATTACTATGAGTCCGTGTTAACGAACCCTTGCGACCCGAACTGGTGAAAGTCTTTTGAAAAAAGGGGATTTCGAGCAAAATCACAATCCAAAAGAGATTTTTAGGATTATCAAACAAATCTAGCGGTAATCTTTTCAAAGCCTCACAACAACCGCTCAAAGCGGAATGCAATGGGGACTTCGAGGGTAATCCAGCCAAAAACTCGAAGACCGCACGGACTTCAGCCAAATTGAGATTGCTAGTGGAGTATTGTGCTCTAGCCTCTCTTTTCCGTTGTTTCAATTTGAAAGAATTGTTCACTATGGCGATAGACGAAAAGGAATTAAAAAGATAATCCAGCAATGGCTTGAGAGATTGCCTTATTTCAGCGCGAGTGTTTTGAGGCGGCGATAAGCACATGCTAGCCAATTCATGAATTTTGGCCAAAGAAATGGATTCGTTTGAACTGAAGTCATACGTTCGAATGATAGTAGTTCGGCATATAGCACAATGGTACTTAAGAAGCTCGATATCGTCAATCAAAAGAACAGTTCCACAACAACAGCATTTGGAAACGGCTTGAGTATTTATTGCTCGTTGAGTTTTTGTTTTGGAAGCATTTCGAGAAGGCTTTGGTGACAGTTGGAGTTTAAGACGATGTAAGACTTTCCACGACAGTGACTTCAGATCCATTTGTGAAACTAGAGCAGGAGTGATCGAACCAGTTCGCAGGAAGTAACGAAGTTCCGACCTGATTCAAAAGAAAGTCTTGTGCAATATCTGCTGAGGGTGGTGACAGGCCGATTTCGTAATCGAATACTGGTCAATGTTGACTGGTACTCACTCAATTGTCAGTGTTAATATTTCGGGGTACTACTGCTGGTACCTAATATGGGTTACTCGGATTCCAACAAAAGACGACGAGTATCCTTGATCAGATATATTTGAAAGAGGCGTTCAAGTCCTTGAAGACAACGCTGTTTCAATGTTCGTATGCGGGCAAAGGCAGCGACGTTCTCAAAAGACAGTTTCTGCAAACTCAAGCAAGTGCTCAACGGTCAGGTGTATTTTGCACTAGAATTGAATTCGGACAGGGTGAGTTCCTGAAACGCAAGCTACGATGGCTGCGCGGAGACGATAAGTGTGTATACTGCACGTCGGCTGTGTTGGTACAGCCTGCGAGTACGCAAGTGTGCTAAGATGCAACCGCAATAAAAATCCTGCACAAAGAGCAGGGGGCCGATCGAAGGAGTATCCCTGAAATAGGAGGGGCTGTAAATGCGAAGATGTGGTCGACTTTTTGCAAGTTTGTCCCACAGTGTCTTTGGCACGTTTACCAAAATATATCCAACTTTGGGCAAGTTTAGGACTGGTTTCGATGACTAAGATGGCAAGTCGTTGATATTTGTATACGGCAAGAAAAAGGCCGTGGAGATGGTGGTTCAGTTGAATAGCAAATTGAGCAAAAGCGACTGGTACGGATTATAAAGCCGGATTATGCTACTTTTATACGGGCGCCAAAGAACACAAAGCAGGAGGGCTGAGTGTGGGTGCAGGACACGCAGATCCATCCCCGGAATGATAAATGTGAATGAGGCTGGTGGCTCTGACCGCGACATTGCCGACACCGACATTTGCGCCGCTCTGCGCCGCTTTGCTCCGCCACACACCACCAACGGTTCACGTGACCTCCGTTCACAAACCCGTGCACCAGCTCCGCGCCTACATCGAACACCACGAACGCCACTCATCTTCAACTGCTGCACTCTGGCACCCCGAATCAAGTGAACGAATAGCTGTTGTTCAATCTTTGCCTGCACATAAACATCATTGAACTTTTCTAGCAAGCGTCCCGAATCGGCGGTTCTGAAAAAACCCCGTCCCATCCAGCATCAACACGTGACACATCCTGACCCGCTCGGTCATCTGAAACACTAGAGCACAGCTCAGCAAAAACGCTGAAAACACACGCGTCAGCCAGAACGGAACGGAAACTAGCCCCGGCTGAAACTCTGCACAAACCTGCCCCTGCTGAAACATCGCTGAGTCTTTGCTGCGCCGCTCAACTCAAACGCACGCAACATACCGAAACATCCGTACACCCGGAAAACCCGTGCACCAATGCATCTCTCGACGGTGCTACCGCTGGAGCGGTCTTCACACGCCCAGAAAGCGTACCTCGCACAGAAGCAGCCGTTTCTAGTCTATTCTAACGGGCCCGTTCTACATGTACGCCCGATTAGCGAATCGGAGGTATCTCAGGGGCCTAATCGGCTGGTGCGCCTAGATGCAGGAATCACCGCTTTGTCGCTATATACAGTACGCGCTGAAGGAGCAGAGCCCCCTGCAAATACGCCTGCCCACCAAAACATCCAGGGAATCGTCGCACTTGCCAACGATGCACTCCACTTCATAGAGTTGCTGCCTGCAGGATTGCAAGTTCGCCGGAAGCTCCCATTGGCCATTGTGCAGGGCCACGCTCGCCCACCCGAACTCGGGCCCTATGTGCAGGTGTGCTCCACTGGCGGCACAGAGGTCTTGGTGTTATATGCGGTGTCAGGGTTTTTGACAGTGGTCGACCTCGGCGGGCTTTTTAACCCAAGGCGGTCACAGCAACCGCATAGGAGTTTCTTCATCGGGAACATCGTCGTTGTCCGCATCACCATATTGCCGGCCTCTTCCCTGCAGGCCACCATTGCAGTATTATACCGAGACATTGACTTCAACTATTCACTCCGCTACTATCGCGCGAGCCCGCATGAAGAAAAGCTCCCGGTGTTAAGCCAAAAGGAGCTTTTCTCCGGGACTCCGTCGCACGTGGCACCTGCGCCGGGCGGCTGCTTTGTCATCAGCGACCTCAAAGTGTGGTATTTTCCGGGACCTGCGGCAAACGTGTCACTATCAGGCCCTGCGGCGGAGGATGCCACATTGTCGTGGAGCCAGAAAGATAATGTGGTGACGAAAAACATCGCCGGTCACGTGATCGGTCTGGGAGTCACATGCTCAACCCAAATCGACCCTCGGCGCCACTTGTACGTCACCGAGACGGGCTCCACGCATATGATCTATATGAACAGCGAAGGCAATAGCCTCCAAACCGAGGTGACAGACTTCCAGGTCCTAGATTTGGGCAAGCTGACCATAGCCAACAGCTTGGTGCACGTGAGTGACAACGTCTTCTATGCAGGCTCCAACATGTCCCGCTCAATCGTCTTCCAGGTCCGCACAACGCATCCGTACATCCACGTGGCGAGGACGATGACTAACTCTCCTCCGATTTTCGATGTGGCCATGGGCCAAGATGCATATCTGCAGGAGTTGTGGATTTCTCGTGGCGGGTACCACAATGGAGAGGTGCAGCTATACACAGGATCGCCGATGGGGATGGCCCCAAGAGCCGAGCTCCCCCTTGAATCTTCGCCGACCGCAGTCCGCTTTTCGTCACCCGAATGCATAACAGTTTACGAGAATGGAGAGGCAACGGGAACATTCAGTGCCGGCCTGCATATAATGCCCATGGAAGATGTGGTTTCTCCGGATGCACTGCGTCTCTTCGGTGTCTCGGACATCAGCAGCTGGCAAGTCGGTGCTCAGCAACTTGCTCTCGAAAACGGGACCTTCACCTATAATGGCGTGCTGATACATGCCCACATTGCAGAGATAACGGATATGAAGTATTACATGCAGGACGGCGTTCTTCATGTTCTTGTTGCTCTGTGGGGTGGCCAACTTCTGCACTTACAGTTCGGTCCACAGGGATCGGTTGAAACGGTCCAAACCGGCGGCCAGGGCCACACCTCTGTGTGCAGGACGCACCAAGACATGATCATCAGCGTCGACGGCGCCGGCCAGCTATACCAAAGCCGGGGATTCGGCGGCGAAAGCCGTCAAGTGAGTGCCACCACCACGGAAGCGGGCTTCAAGTTGGTAGACGGCGGAAGTCATGTGCTTGTGTGCAGTACGCATAGTGTGTATATGCTAGACGGCACTGGATGGCAGCACCCCAAGCGGGTGTACAGGTCGCGGCACAGGATCAAGTCATGTGACCTGTACGGCTCCAAAGTGGCAATTCTTTTCCAGGACAACACACTCTCCACGTTCGAGCTCGAGGCTCTCGGGCTCAACCAAAACGCCTACCTTTCCGACAAATTGATATTGAAGACTGTGTCGGTGGGAAAATGGGTGGTGGCACTCCAGATGGGGATCGTAACAGAAACACACACCCGTACCTCCCAGCGAAGCATCTCACTTTTGGTGCTTGACTCCCAGACTTTACAGGTGGTGTACACGGAGGCGGCTGGTGCTGGGCTTGTGGACATTTGCCTTGTGCAGACACCCAAATCACCACTTTTGGTGGGCGCCTTCACTAACTGCAGGGCCGAGGAGACATTGGCGGTATTTCAGGTGGAAAAGGGACGAATCCGCAGACTTGCCGTGCCTATCAATGGGCTCTTGCCGAAAACGGCAACGATAGCGAGGATCACATCGTACGCCAACCACGTGTGCGTGGTCGGCAACACGGCTCTTCAGTTCACGCTTGAAAGTGAGGTGCCAAATCGGGAAAAGACGCTGGATATGTCGAGCCTTTTCTGGAGAGGCCAAGTTATCGAGAGTGATTCTGCCACTTTCTTCTTCGTGGATGTGGCTTGGCTGGCACAAGGTATGGTGCTAGCAGACGCCAATCGGGGCCTCTTCTTCCGGGAAAAAGACGGCCCGCTTCAGAAACTCGCGTTGGAGTATGTCCCATCATATGCGACTGCTGTTGCTATTTTGGAGGAGTCTTTAGTGGTGATCTACGGCGATTCGTGTGGAAACGTTGGTGTTGTGAGTGGTCACGTGGATGCTGACAAAGACCCGCGCTTCAGTCACACGATCTTGGCTGCCAATATCAAGGAGCAGATCAACACGATTACCGTCGTTGGCGAGAAGCCGCTTCGGTTCTTGATGGGGACGGTGCAGGGCAGCGTGTACTGTGTGCAGGACTCCGAAGACGGAGTAGAGTTGGAGGAGAACTGGACGCATGCACCTTAGCATGGCGCCCAAGACCCGAGGAGCCCCCCGCCTGGCCAGAGGCACAGGATGATCTGGGTCCTGCATACCGCCCCGCCTGTATGCAGTCGTCCAGGCACTTGGCTGCCTTTCGGGGGAGCGAGTGCAGGTCCGGGCCGGGGCGTGAGCAGCAGAGCTACAGCAACGCACAGCTGCCCGCATATGTGAAACGAGCTGCGCAGAACGGGTGTTTCAGAGGAGCGCCCGCGGATATATAAAGAGACGCTTCCCCGAGCGATCTGAACCGGAGTCTCGTGCCGGATCAGCCAGCCATCAGTAGACACGTACACTTGAAAAGCCAAAAGCCCCTGGAAACGTGCGGAGACACAAACCCACCGTGGGCAAGAGAAGAAAAACAGCCGGTGTGGTGTACGGGTCTGGTGGTGTACAGATCTCTCGCTTGCGCATCAGCGACCAAAACACCCATACTACACTCAAGCCCCCAGCGACGATGCAGTTCGAGGACATTGAGATGCTTGACATTCCTGAGTCGGATGTATCGACAAGCGAGTCGGCATCGCAGCCGGCGTCGCCGCTTGCCGCCGAGAAAAGCTATCCGCTGCTTCAGGAGTGGCTCTCAGGCGAGAGAGACTTGGACTTCCAGTTCAGCGCGGCTGCCTACAAGGCTTCGCTTGGCCAGCGCGGGCCCGAGCCGCAGAACGAATATGTTCAGCGACTCTACAAGGCCGTGGAGGAAATGAAGAGCAACGAAAGTTGTGCCGCGCACGACCTCGGATTATCGGGACCCATCGGCGTGATCACGCTGTCCCGTGACCTTGGCGGCGCTCCTCGCGTGCCCAGGCATGCCGTGGCGGCATTTGCGGAAATCCGGGAGGCCTTCATGCACTACTACGATGCCGTGGTGGACTCGCTTACCGACTCCGACGCACGTGACCTCACCTCACTCGTGGCCATTTTGGACTGTCTTCACGCCAATAACTTCTTTGCCTCGGAGCAAATGCGCCCGGAGCTCATTCTCAAATGGATCAACAGCTATGACCCGAAGCCAGAGAACGATTTCATCGACTCGGTCATGTATAGCACGCCTACGCCGTGGAAACACCCCCAGTTCTGGACCCTGTACATGGGCACGTTGCTCTGTCGTGGAATGTTCGAGCGGGCGGCATCCTCCATCGCCGCCTCCAAATACCAGGAGTTGCAGGCCGAGTGCCCGGCTCTTTGCGAGATCATAGAGGACTTGGGGACGTTGGTGGGTGCGTATGCAGGAATGGCTTTGAAGGGCCAGTTTGCGCAGTGGAAGCAGAACGTTTGTGAGTTCAGGGATAACTTCGGTTCTTTGAAGGCGGGCATTACCGATATGGTGCACGTGACCATTGTCCTGCAGATCCACTCGTTGTTGTGTCTCATGTCGGGAATGCCAAAGACCACGGCGCTGTTTGTGCTGACATGGTACGAGATGTACGGGTGCCTTGCCTTGTTCCAGGTCCGCGACGATGCTTCCGTGTACCCAGAATACTTCCGGCTCGCCATTGCCGAAAAGGGCTACAATGTCGCGGAGCCGGTGGAGGAGACATTCCGCGACATTTTGCTGGCCAACTACTTGCGGGTGATTTTGGCCATCGACCTGTGTGACTCGCCCACGGCAGCGTACGTCAGCAAGCTCTTCGATGCTTGCGGTTTTTTCCTGCAGTTCTACTCCGACATCGGCGAAAAGGCCGCAACTCCTGTTCTGGCCGATATGCCAGATCCTACAACCCAGGATCCCTCCGACCGCCACGTCTCCGACTACCTCCTAGTCCGCCACGCCTTTGCGTGCTTGGAGACGCACGACCTCGTCCCCGTGGGCATCGGTCTTTTGGTGCTGCCCATCGTGGCGGGCTTCTCCACTCAGTCACGTGATGTGGTGGCCGAGTTCTTGCCCCAGTACACTTACGTCACCAACGACGATTTGGAGTGGGCACTCACAATTTGCGTCAAGCTCAAGTTGCCGGAGGTGAGCAAGAAGCTCTTCATAAAGCAGGGCCTAGACTCGCTCGAAAACGGCCACTTGTTCGAGGCTTTGAACATGCTTGTCAAGAGCTACGACGAGTCGTCCTGCACAGAGGAGAGTCCCGTCGCCATGGCGAAAATCCACGACATCGTCTGGGACTATCTCTTCTCGGACGCTCTCGTGAACAGTCTTGCGGTGCCGGACGAGCTCATCACGAACGTGGTGTCGAACCAGGTAGCGCCCGACTTCCCCGTCCACCCAATCATCCGACAATGTCTCTCGCCATATGCAGTACTCTGTGAGTACCTCGGGGCGGTTGGCGACGCCGACACTTTTTCCCAGAGTTTATCGGACCTCTTCCACTTGATTCGCTTCAAGTACATGCCGGACAAGTTTGTGCCGCTTCTATTGGCGCAGTTCTTGCCGTTTTTCGAGGCCCGCAAGTTCGAATTGCCCCAGCTCATCATCATCATTGAGCTCATCGATACGTTTGAGATGCAGGAGCTCGACGGAGAGGAAGAGAAGTTGTACAATTACGCTATAGAGAACATTCCTACAGAGGCGCCGTGGGACTGGCGTGTGGAGGTCCAGAAGCAAGGGGAGGAGCTTCCGAAGACGGTGAAGGCCTTGATCAAGGAGTTGCGGAACAAGCTAGTCAGGAGCATTGGCGAGGTTTACATCACCATGTGATAGGCACGGTGTGAAGACTAATAGAGCACAACCTAGTGGAGAATTGGTAATGACATTGATAAGAGTACATGGCTGTGGATCATCGAGCTCAGGCTACACAATGGATCATTTGATGTAGATAGAAATGAACATGGGCGAGTCCGGAATGTCTCATTGGATAGCCAATTGCATGGATTTTGATGGCGGCGGCCGCTTAGCAGACCACGTCCTGGGCAGCTCTGGAGTTCAACAAAAGGGCCACAATCAAGCCGTACAAACCCAAGACTTCGGCGAAAATCAAAATCAAAAGCATTCCCACGAACAATCTTGGTTGTTGGGCAGTACCTCTGACACCAGCGTCACCGACGATACCAATGGCAAAACCAGCAGCCAAACCGGACAATCCGACAGACAAACCAGCGCCCAATTGGATGAAGCCGGTGTACAATGCTTGAGTCTGCTTCAAGGAGTCGGACACCAACACGGCCACGACCAATCCGTAAATGGCAATAATACCGGCCAAGACAACAGGGACGATGTTCTTGAACAACAAGTCGGGTCTCAACACACAGGTGGCGCACACACCGACACCGGACTTGGCGGTTCCGTACGAGGCACCGAAACAGGTGAAGACGATGGCGGCAGTACAGCCGATGGCACCGAAGAAAGGAGCGTACACAGGACTAGGAGTTAGTATAGCGAGCGAAGAACTCCGCAATGACCCTTGCCGAACGGCGACCTTTGACAATTCCCTTACTCGACGAATCGTTCCGCGCAGTCGGAGATCTCCGATAAGCCTCCGCGTCGAATCAGCCAAGAATTAGGGAGTGAATGGATTGCGTGTGGCTTCCAACGAGTGACAAGGGGTTCGATTGGTCTCGAATGGGATAAGTCTCGAAAGGGATAAGTCTGGACTGTCGGCTGTCTCATTGTTAACTGTCTCGACTGTTGACTGTCTCGACTGTTGACTGTCTCGACTGTTGACTGTCTCATTGTTGACTGTCTCATTGTTGACTGTCTCATTGTTGACTGTCTCGATTACTCCGGTCTTTTGGGACCTTCTGCAGCCAGCCAGTTGTGAGTGTTTGGCTAACGGCAATTGACATTGCCAAGGATATTCCGTTCTGCACGCACGTCGGCGGCGTACGCCGGGATTGTTTGTGTAGTGGCGAATAAGGAGGCTGAAACTCAGGGGCAGGACAGGCACGGGGAATTGGCAATCAGAGCGGCAAAGGGGAGACAGGGGGCGGCAAGAAGACGGCCACACGGCGACCGCATTCGGCCGGCGGCCATAACTATACATACCACAAATCGGACATTTCTAAAGTGGAGGAAAAGAGCAATAGATTAGGACCGCTCAACGTTGACTTAATTTTTTCGCGCGAGGGGGTGTACAGGACGTGCTGATATGTACGCGCGCGTAACTGTCATCCCCGATAACAGCGCGGCTTCCACGTTGGCCCGGCGGCGGATACCGTGTCCTGCACACGGCCCCTTGCTCGCGCCACGATAAGTATCAAAATGTACAGTTAATTAGCTTTTTATATACAGTTAATTAGCTTTTTATATATACAGTTAATTAGCTTTTTATATATTGATATACGGTTTATGTTATTTATGTATATTGATATATACAGGATTAATAGCAAATATTGATAGTTTTCTTTATTGAAGCTGAAATCTTAACCTGATTAATATATATTATTGTGATTGACGCATTCAGATTGGAATATTAGAGTCCCATTATGATCAAAAATATACAAGAAAAATAAATTGTCATGTTACGGACTTTAAACTGATGAATCGGGTAATATCAAGTGGGATGAAACATTTGTGAAACAAAAAAACAACAGGATTATGAGAAACTGCGAGTGGAATATAAGAATAATTAGTTGTAGAGTACTATTTAAAATAAAAAGATGTGAATTTACATATAATTGTAAATATTTTTTAAGTGATAAAAAATGGATATCAAAGAACCTTCACCCTATTCAATATTTAGAAATATCAGGTATTAAAGTGAAACATCAAATTGCGCTAGACTTATAGGTTTTTTTTAATTTAGGATACTTTTTTGCAGCCTGTTGGGCTTCACCAACGCTTCAGCACTCCAGGAAAGGCGGTCCTGCATATAGACACATAGCTTCCGCGGCATGCAGTACACCAGTGAGTCTGCGCCGACAACCACGACCAAACGTGCGTGTTCATACGCTGGCGAAGACCCGGTGCCGCAGCAGACGTGGTTATCTGCAGGGCGCATGATCCATGCATGGCGACTGTATGCCGTCCCAGTCTTTGGGCATCCGACGCCACGTCAGGGGCCGACGGCGACTGCAGTTTTGGAAATGCATTAAGTGGTCTCTAGGCCATGGCTCCGCGAGTGGCTTCCGCAGACAAAAGAGCCACAGACGCCAGTAAACCCGTACATCCCTGGTAGTTGTCAGTCTGCCGTAATTGTCAGTCTGGCAATCTCAGTCTGGCAATCTCAGTCTGGCGATCTCAGTCTGGTGATCTCAGTCTGCCGGTGACACCCTAACGCACCTGATCATATTTCTGTCTGGTAGTCTCAGCCCGTCAGTCTGCCCAGAGCCTGTTGAATACGAACTCACAGGGAATGCACGGCCTGCATGCAGCACGCACGCGACGTCCTAATACATTGCATAACAGGATGCATATCAACCTGCATCCAGGCCGCACCAACAGCAGGCGTTAACCACGAGTCTTCTCACCTTAAATGCATTGGGACCTGCCACTAGAGCCATTTCCACTTCCTCCATGGTTGCGTCGTCAGAAGTGCATGCACGCCATTCGACGATATCGTCAGCAAGATTAGTGGATCCACTCGGCCTCCGAGTTCCGAGAATTTCATGATCTTCGATATGGACTTTAAACTGTAAGAACTCTCGACGAAGTCTTCCCATTTGCAAGTCATCTTTGCTTGTCAAAAAAAAGTTCGCTTTTCAAGATTGAGTATGGACTAATGTGAAGACATAATGTGAAGGTGAGAGGACGTAGTGAAGGTGAGAGGACGTAGTGAAGGTGAGAGGACGTAGTGAAGGTGAGTGGTGGAATGCATTAGCTTTGTTCAGCTGCAATCTCTTCTTTTGGTGGAGTTGACGCCGTGGATGCAGTCTCCTCTCAACGTCTTTCTGTTGCAATTGCGTTGCCATCGAAATATCTCAACAGTAATCTGCCTCTAAGTCGTCGGCAGCTCCGCATCCAATTCCCCATGCTACGCTTTTGAAGGTCCGGACCAAAAGGTTTTCCGCCAAGAAAGGGTTCCTGGCCCAGAATGCTTTCTCCGCCAGGGCCTCCAGGCCACAGACCTTCGCCTTTTCTAAACGTCAGGAGGCGAGTTCTGCGATTGGTCAGAGCCAGTGGGATTAGCTGGAGAGGCCATTTGATTTGGAAAAGGCTCAGACCCAGAGTGCAGGTCCACATCCACCCATCCACCCTTTAAACAGCCATCCGACAGCCATCCACCCTTTAAACAGCCATCAGACAGCCATCAGACAGCCATCCGACAGCCATCCGACAGCCATCAGACCATTTAGACAGCCATCAGACCATTTAGACAGCCATTCAGACCATTTAGTCCAAGCGGATATGACCGAAACTGACCCGAAAATGGCCAAAACCGTGTCAACTTTCTGCACATCACCTACTTCTCGTCTCCTCTTCCGCAAGCACCCAAATCGTCCCGAATTATGTCCGATTATCTCCACCACAAACGAGAAGCGCTGTACAGTTCCTTCACAAGTAGTTCATGAGACTCCGATGACGGCTGTTGGAGACTCGGGGATGTTCCAGGTCAGGGTCCCAACCCATCATATAGCAGGCCAATGCCTTTTGGAGATTGAGTTGGCACCTTTCAGGAATATCTCGAATTCGGTGGCTGCAGAAGTGTAGTCTTCGTCCCACAAAGAAGTCACGGAGTAGAAGCAGATTCCTAAATTCAAATGGTAATCAGCAGCCTCAAATTCCCCAATTCAAATGGTAAGTAGCAGCCTCAAATTCCTCAATTCAAATGGTAAGTAGCAGCCTCAAATTCCTCAATTCAAATGGTAAGTAGCAGCCTCAAATTCCTCAATTCAAATGGTAAGTAGCAGCCTCAAATTCCTCAATTCAAATGGTAAGTAGCAGCCCCAAATTCCCCAATTCAAATGGTAAGTAGCAGCCTCAAATTCCTCAATTCAAATGGTAATTAGCAGCCTCAAATTCTGTTATGGGGTTACCCGCACCATCCATATTTAGCTCAGTCCATAGTTACCGGGTAAGTAATATAGTAACTCTGGTTTCGTTTCCTAACATCCTCCCGGGTTGAGACCAGGTCGCCTCGACCGGTTCGTCTTTTGGCATCTATTCTCCGTCGCGTTTCCGCCGCTTTGCGTCGAATCGTTTCGGGCAGAATAACTTGTTCTAACGTAGCTGCAGTCCGTTGTCGACCACGGAACTGGCTATTTGACTGGGTGTTGCTAGATTGGGAGTTTAATCTCTTCTGTGGTAAATAGGAGTCGTCGAGTGTGGGTGGTGTGGTTACCTGCGTCGGTATTAGTGAGACTGAGTTCGAAGTCTGGGTCGTGGGAGTTACCTCACTGTCTGACTCGAGTTCTCATCTTCAGGATCATCACTAGTTCCGTTTCCTTGGTCGGTGGTGCCGTCAATACTCGTTTCTGGATGTAAGATCTCGGTCTTTTCTTCCGTCGTGACGACGTCTTCCCCGAGTTCTTCTTCGAGTTCTTCCTCGAGTTCTTCTTCGAGTTCTTCTTCGAGTTCTTCT
>NKYY01000047.1:0-12420 GCA_002370515.1 Metschnikowia proteae | reverse complement strand
GGCGGTGATACCTGAAGTGGATATTCATCCAGAATCTAGACTGAAATCGAGAAGCCTGGTCTCTAGGTCATAGACTCGTGGCTGTAACTTTTTGCATGGCTGTAAGTTTTATGCATGGGCAGTCAAGAGGCACATGATGCAAGGCTCTAAGTTCGGCTCCGCGAATATTAAGCAGCCATCTTCCCCCACCTGCAGCACAGGGTGCGAACTGGTGGCTCCACTGAGCCAATTCGCGCCAGTACGTGAAGGGCCTCCTTCGCTGCGCCACAGCCTGGCTATCAGCTCAGGCGCCTGAAGAGACAGCATCATTGATTTGGCCAAGAAAATGATGTCTTATCAGAAATCCCTGTCTTATTAAATTGTTGTCTTATTAAATTGTTGTGTTACCAATTGTTGTCTTTTAAATTTGTGCTGTTTCACATCGCTACCAACAGCTCTCCAGCAAAGCTTGAGGACAGATCCTGCACAAATCTACATGGCTCTTTGCTGCCTGGCGATGGACCGGTCTGGCGAGCCGTGGGCGTCTCTCGCACGCCTCGCTTCGACGCTGCGTCATTAACTTCCGCCCTGCATTGAGGGTCCCTTGAGCACGGCACCGCCAAGACCTAAAACACTGGATGAAATATGCTACTTCGCAACCTTTTGGAGCCCCTTCTTTTCACCTGCCTTTTTAATCTTTGCAGACTGATGGTAAGTTCTTGCCCATGGTGGGTAATTTCTTTGGTGTGATCACAGGCCAATTTCGCCAAAGGATCGCCAATTTCGCCAAGGGATCCGATCGATATTTCAATGACAATGGCTGCTCTAAACAATACAATGTGTGTTCGGCTATTGACCGGGTAGGCTGTGCTGCGGCAGTGCTTTATACAATGATCAATGCAATTCAGCACACAGAAAACCTCGTGATCCCGTGGCTGCGGAAAGAGTAACTCGTGGACTCACGCTTGGATATTCAAAGATCCCGTAATCCGCCAGCAATCACTTCTTCTGTATGTTTTACAGCCTTTTAACGATTTTAGTGGCGCTCTTGGCGCATTGTTCGGCAAAGGAGGTCGCTAGTTGTCCCTTGATTAAAATTTACGGTGCAGGCTTCCAGGTAAAGTTTTTCAACTACCCTTTTGGCAGTGATATTGGATTTCGTGAGGACTACTTTGATAACTTATACAAGGAGCAGGGGTACCTTCATCAGCTTAGAGGGATAGAAAATACGGACTTTTATCACTTTCCCTCTAATCTGAACAGAGTCCAGCCCGAAGAAATCTATCGTTTTCCAATTACCACCACGAATTACTCAATGGAATTGAGCGGTTACTATCACGCTCCGTTGACAGGCACCTATAGATTTTCTGTTCTGGGCCCAGATGGTTTTTCATTTCTGTTGGGCCGCGCTGGGAGGTGCAACAAAGATGCGTCGGAAAGTGTCCCAGACCTTCCGGATTATCAAGTAGTTGCAAAACCAGGCAGATATGCTTATGAACACATTGAGTACGAATTGCAAAAGGGAGCTTATTACCCTATAAAAATTGTCGTATTCATACAAAAACGTCGAGGATGGCTTCGAATGGGAGCAATCAGGCCCGATAACAAGTATTTTCTGTTGGGCAATGATATTCGCATAATTGATTTTGACGATATTCGCTCTACAACCGTGACTTCTTTGTGGAACAGCGAGTACACTTCTACGATCTTTGCATATGGAAGGCTGTCAGAAACTGTCATTGTCAAGGTTCCCAAGCCGACCACCACAGTGACTTCTTTGTGGAACTACGAGCACACTTCTACAGCTACAGAATTCGGAGAACTGGAACGTACTGTCATTGTCAAGGTCCCCAAACCTACAACCTTTACGACTACTTTGCACGGCGAGTCTGCCTTGTCTTCAACAAATCAGGAGACGTTGGCAGGCTTGGCCTGAATGCAGAAGAACCCTAGTACTGGCCTAGTTAAACCTGATACTTTTGGAGCTATGTAAACGTTGAGTTGTTTAGTTTCTTTTGAATACAGTAATGGTATGATATGTTTGTTTTAATGATGGTATAAAAGATATACCCATTTAGTATACTTCTGTAAGACACTGAAACCCGTTAAAAAGGCTAAGTTTTACTCATGGCTGATAATAGAACAGGTCTTTTCTTCTGCATGTTTAACTAGAAGCCTTTGTGGAGAAGTTGGCGAAGGTCATGGATGTACGGGTTTGTTTGAAAACAAGCACTTTCATCTTGGAACAAACCCTATTGCTTGTAACGACGGAGGGCCAAACATTGCGTGCTTGTGTAGATGTGCTTTCACGAGACCGATTAGGAAACGAGTGCTAAATAAGATGCATTGGTAGCTTTAAAAAAGGGCATGTTCTTGAGTTTGCAATTTGAAGGCCATTGATTTGAGTAGGATATGAGGGCTTGATGGATGTTTCAACACATTGGAAAATAAGAATTTAGCGATTTGAAAAACAAGAAATCTGGCGATTTGAAAAACAAGAAATCTGGCGATTTGAAAAACAAGAAATCTGGCGATTTGAAAAACAAGAAATTTGGCAATTTGAAAAATAAGAAATTTGGCGATTTGAAAAATAAGAAATTTGGCGATTTGAAAATAAGAAAATTCAGAAAATAAAAGTTGGGATTGTTTTTTCAATTCATGTTCTCTCAAATGGGAATAAGGGGATCCAAGAAGTCTTATTATTGTTTCTTTTCATAATTAGCTGAAGTCCTCATGGCTCTAATCAGAGGCCGAGCGAGTGTGTAATGGAAATCCCCCAATGTAGGACTGAATAAGTGCCATGTCTAATAAATAGGGCATCCGGCACCAGTAAGCGAAAGTAGGTGATAATCTGGGCCACATCTCACTGGTAGACTTTGTTTGGGCTCTAGTATAGGCACGTCTCTTTGTGAAATTGCCGCTCCCTAGCTGTATAGACAATTGTAGAGGGCGTGTTAAAAGTATGATACTAAGAGAGCTGAGTCCCTTTCATGCAGAAATACGAGTCCACACTTGCAGCCAAAAAATGGATCATGTGTATGCATAACGTAATAATCGAACGATCATAAAAAAAAGGACAAGTAAGTAACAGCTATGAAAAAACGATAATTAATGTTGAATGCTGGTAAATAATACTAAACAATGGTAATAAATATGTAAAGAGAAATAAACATAATGTCCAAAATAATGTCAGAGTCAGAACGTTTACTGTCATCTCTGACTTCGTCATATTGTTTAATATTACCACCTGGAAAAACTTCATCTGATCAAAACAAGAAAATTTTTCCCCTCTTTGAGTAGCCTCTATTGAGAACTGTGCAGAGCATCAAATTAGTTGCCAACAGTTGTGCCAAATGCATTTAGTTCCGGGAATCTTTCAGTTCCAGTAGACCTTTCATTTCCACCTCACTCAATCTTTATCTTTACCTTGTCCCTATAACTTTTGTGTTCAGCGTACGCAAGTGATTCTGTTAGACCGCGCTTTGGCTGGCGACTGTGCGTACAATGGTTAGTCTGACGCGCCCCGGATTACCGCCCCGCATCGAGGGTCTCTTGAGCGCGGCACCGCCAAGACCTAATCCTCCGGAAAAAACCTGCTAATTCGCATCATTTGGAGCCCCTCTTTTTTACTAGACCTCTTTATCTTTGTGGACTGATGGTAAGTTCTTGCCCATTATGGGTAAATTCTTTGCTGTTATCACAGGCCAATTCTCCAAAGGTTCGCCAATTTCGCCAAAGGATCGGATAAGGCAAAAGGCTGCCGCGCTAAACAATAGAATGTGTGTTTGGATATTGACCGGGTAGACTCTGCTGCAGCCATGCTTTAAACAATGATCAATGCAATTCAGCACACAGAAAGCCTGGGCCACGATCAGAGAGTAAAATTCGTGGACTCAGACTCGAATATTTAAAGATCCCGGTATTCGCTAACAATCTCTGCTTCTGTATGTTTTACACCCTTTTTTCAATTTTGGTGGCGCTTTTGGCGCCATTTTGGCCAAATGAGGTCCCTAGTTGTCCAATAGGTCATCAGGCAGGTTATGGTTTCCAGGTAAAGTTCTTCAACTACCCTTTTGGCAGTGATATTGGATTTCGTGAGGACTACTTTGATAACTTATACAAGGAGCAGGGGTACCTTCATCAGCTTAGAGGGATAGAAAATACGGACTTTTATCACTTTCCCTCTAATCTTAACAAAGTCCAGCCCGGAGAAATCTATGGTTTTCCAATTACTATCACGAATTACTCAATGGAATTGAGCGGTTACTTTACCGCTAGGTTGACAGGCACCTATAAATTTTCTGTCCGGTGCCCAGATGGTTTTTCCATTCTGTTGGGCCGCGCTGGGAGGTGCAACAAAGATGCGTCGGAAAGTGTCCCAAACCATCCGGATCATCAAGCAGTTGCAAAAAATCCAGCCGAATATGTTGATGAAATGGTTGAGTACAAATTGAAGGAGGGAGCTACTTACCCTATTAAAATTGTCATATTCAATCAACAAAGTCCAGGATGGTTTGCAATCAGAGCAATCAGCCCCCTTGGCTCGTATATTGAGTTGGGCCAATTCGTTGACAGATTTGAATTTGACGATTTTGCCTCTAGAACCGTGACTTCTTTGTGGGACCACGACTACACTTCTACAACCACAGAATTCGGAGAACTGGAACGTACTGTCATTGTCAAGGTCCCCACGCCGACCGCCTTAGTGACTTCTTTGTGGGACCACGAGTACACTTCTAGAGCCACAAAATTTGGAAAACTGCAACGTACTATCATTGTCAAGGTCCCCAAGCCTACAACCACCTTTACGACTACTTTGCACGGCGGGTCTGCTTTAACTACCACCCGCTTTGGAGTATCTACTAAGACGGTTGTTGTTCATACTCCAGCTCCCACCACCACCGTGTCTGAAGTTTGGGAAAGTGGGTTTACTTCAACCACTACCAAACTTGGTAGTGCCGGCGAAACGGACACGGTAATTATTTTGGTTCCCTCACCCGAACTGCAAGACACTGCGATTTGCCCAACCTCTTGTGTTTCTCTCCTGTCCAGTACCTCGTCAATGCCCCCATCCGTGTCTTCTGCCATGTCTTCTGCCATGTCTTCTGCCATGTCTTCTGCCGTGTCTTCTGCCATGTCTTCTGCCATGTTTTCTGTCATGTCTTCTGCCATGTCATCTGCCATGTCTTCTGCTATGTCTTCTGCTATGTCTTCTGCTATATCTTCTGCCATGTCTTCTGCCATGTCTTCTACCATATCTTTATCAGAGACTTCAGATCCATTAGGTCTGTATTCCTCCGAGACGTCACATCCATCGGGTCTGTCTTTCACCGAGACATCAAATCCATCAGGTGTGAGCTCCTCTGAGTCTCCACATTTATCAGGACAGCCTTCATCCTTCATGATGTCTTCTGCTTCGTCTTCATCTGGATCTATGGATCTGTCAGCTCTGTCAGCTCTGTCAGCTCTGTCTCAAGCCCAATTCAGTACTAGTGTTACCTCGAAACTTTCGGGTTTGTCCTCCAATGTACCTGAGAACTCCGGCGACGCGGAGTCGAGAATGGACTGCGATAAATCACCAGGCTCCCCTTGCGTGGCAGGCCAACAGACCCTGTATCATACAAATACGAAATTCGTCACCTGCATGTTGACATGCAACTGCTGTGCAAACACTCAATCATCGCAGGCTACTACTTGCGCCGATGAGCCCATTTCTTAGGTCAGCCTACCGATTCCGAGCATACACAGGAAGGTGAGAGGTCTGGAAGAGCTGGTGACGGCAACTCACGCTCTTCTCCCAGTGCATCTGGAAGGAAAGGCGAAGACATTAGCCAACCTTCTCGGAATAAACCAGCAGGAAACAACAAAAAAGGGTCCCGAGCATCTCGTAAAAAGCGACTGAAAAGTCTGCTGCAACGCTCGAGTTTGCTCAGAAACTCAAGGTCGCGTCAGAAAGTGAGGATCAGACCATGATACTCAGACTCGTTCAAGTTCTGCAAGCGCCCCCTCTCTTGCAGAGGTTAGTTTCGTACAAAGTGCGGGCAACAAGATGTTGTTGGTCAACGTCTTGGTTGGCTTGCCGCTTGTGCTTTTGGCAATTTAAAAATTGCTTTTTGTGTTTAGTTCGACTCTCCGTGTGGCTTTACTCATTTTTTGTTAACCAGCAAATGAAACAGAGGATCGCCTAAAAGTCACTATTCAAAAATTTTCGATGCTTTCACCATAAATTGATGTTCTTTACTTAAACGGCTTTTAGGCAACAGAGTTGTTCAAAGCTAGGCCGTATGTCTAGCTCTGATTGCTCATCTATGTGATTGTATTAGCACCTGTGCATTTATATTAGCATCAAGTGAGTGGTGAATTTGATATTTTGAAGTAATAGTGTTTCCTTAATGAAGGATTGTTGTTATTAGTCCCCCAGACGGCGTCCTGCACCTAGTCATAGGACCCTGTCTTGTTCCTACTTAGTGGTCTAGGCCAGTATTTGTGTTGTTTATGTTATGATATGAAGTACATATCATATATTTTTTAAAATAAATTTTGTTTGAAGCAACTGCTGCTAAGCTTTCATGGCCCCACTGGTTTCATGAAAACACCCAATTCTCACTAACTTCGTACCCGTTTAACAGCACCAAGCAAAAAACAGCCAGAGCAGTCAGGTAGTTGGTAAGTTTAGTATATATAAGCTGCCAATCGCTTTCCAAAAACGGGTGTCCAGCTCCATGCTGTTGTTGTTGGAGGAAGGCTTGGTGCACGTTGAGACACCCGTGCATCTAATGCTCTGGAAAAAGCACCGGGCAGTCTATCCGACTTGAATCGGAATCGGATAGAATACCTGTGGAATCTGAGTTCACACGGTTGTTATTTGCAAACTTGCAAATATGGAAATTTCAAAAGTTATTAAATTGAATTGGCTTAGTCTCCAGTTTTTTCAGCACCTTGTTTGATAACTAAACACTTGTGGAGAACGTGTTGAGAATGCGAGACTTTGCGAGATACAGCAATTGTTAAGCAGATGTACGAGTCCGCATCTGCAGCCGTACCATGACTAGACAATGGCCCGTAATGGAGGTGATGGCAAACTCGGCACGCTTCGTCGGTGAGCTCATTTACCCTCTTCGAGTTTTGATGACGTCTGCACGATAATGCCGCATCTTTATTTGACCACAGCAAGGGGGTTTTATTTCTTGGTAAAAAGGCTCCATGAAGTAGAGTGCGGAGCTGCAGGTTACTTGCAGTGAGCCGAAATCGGAACAAGGTCCTTGCAATCTCAGATGACCCTTGCAAGAATTAATCTTGGTTCTCGCATAAGCCCAACTTGAGCCTAACAATTTCAGCTGATCGACTTATATCGGTAAATCTCATAGCCTGAATGCGTTGGCTGGCGACTTGTGGAGGTATACGGCTGACTTCTTAGTATGCCGGCGCGCCACTGATTACGGCCCTTTATCAGGGCCATCCCTTAGGCGCAAGGGCCCCGGGCTTCTTTTTAGCCTCATAATATCCGTCACCATTCGGAGCCCCTATTGTTTTGATCTTAGGTAGACGCCCCCTTTCGTGACTAATTGGTCAGTCCTTGGCCGCTTTATGCATCCTGATTTGGTGCTATTGATCGAGCCCCTTGCTCCCAGGGCCTGAGTCAATAATTCAAGGCAGTCAGCAGCGGAAAACAATACCATTTTTATCGGTAATATCAGAAAAGCAGGCTCTGCGGCGACACCACTCAAATCAATGACCAATGCAGCTTAACGACTCCAGAAAGTGGACCCACGAGTCACTCTCTCAAGTAATGGCGAGATCATGTGCCTCTAACTTGCGTATTTAAAGATATTTGCCCCCGCCAAATAATCTTTTTCATTAATATGTTTTCCAGCTTTTTAACAATTTTAGTGGCGCTTTTGGCGCAGTGTTTAGCCACGTATGTCTCTGGTTGCCCACCAGGCCGCATGGTTAGCGAAGGCTTCTTGGTCAAGTTCTTCGGGTACCCTTTGGATAGTATTATTGGAGAGAATAAGACATTTTTTGACAACTTATACGCGGAGGAGTATCTTGGTCTGAAGGAAGGGATACTCAGCTCCTCATTTTCCAAAAGGTACAATTATATTATTGGGGACCTAGGAAACATCTACGGATTTCCAATTACCACCACGAACTACTCGCTAGAATTATCGGGCTACTTTTACGCCGATCGGACGGGAACCCACAGATTTTTCATCGAGGCCGATAATGGAGTTTCCTTTCTGTTTGGCCGCGGTGAAATATGCCGCGACGATGCCTCGTTTAGCGTCCCAAAACAAGCAGATTACCAAGGATTTGCCGTGGACCCTAGAAAAGACACGGTTACTCAGAAGGTCCTTGAATACGAGTTGCAAGCTGGGTTTTTTTACCCTGTGAAAATCGTCACATTCAATCGAAATGAACACGGATTCTTGGGTGCCTATATCATAAACAGCTTTGGTTTTTTTGACATGGCCTCTAGTATATTCCAGTTGAAATTTGAAAATTTTGCCTCCACGACCGTGACCTCTTTTTGGGACCGCAATTACACCTTTACAACCACAGCATATGGTGAGTTGACGCATGCTGTCATTGTGAAGGTCCCAAAGCCCACCCCCACCTCTTAAACTACTTGGCAGGGCGAGCACACTACCACTACAACGCTTTGGAGCGCCTGCAAAGAGAGTTGTTGTTCATACACCAGCTCCCACCATCACCGCGACTTGAGCTCGGGAGAGCGGGTTCACTTGAACTACTACCAAAATTGGTAGTGCATGTGAGACGGACACGGTATTTATTTTGGTTCCCTCACCCTAACTGCAAGAGGAGGTCACTTCGAATTACTCAACGTCTTGGGTTTCTCTGCCGCTTGCCACCCCGTCAATGCCCCGATCCATGCCTTCTACTCTGTTTTCATTCGAGACTTCAGATGCATCTGGTCTGTCTCAACAATCTTAACTCAGTACCAATGCTGTTCTAAAATTTCTAGTTAAGTCTTCAGATGGGTCAATGACCTTGGAGGATCCGGTGTCGGGAAAGAATTGCATGTAAAGTCTGGCTCCCCTTGTGCGGAAGTTTTGTACCAGAAGAATACTCAAGTCGTTACTCAAGATATTTCCGTGCAGCGATTCTGCTTCAATGCCCAAGGTCGGTTTAGTTAGAGGGGTCCAGACCAAAGCTCTTACTTGGACACTCTCTTGTTCTGCAAGCGTTTCTCTTACAGTGGTTAATCTCGCCCAAATGTGGGTAACAAGATGTCGGAGCTAGCTTCTTAGCCGTTTCGCCGCTTGTCATTCAGGCAATTCGAATAATTGCCATCTTTGTTTTTAGTTTGGCTCCATTTAGGGGTTTACTCGTGTATTTTGTTTCGCAACATTGAGTACCGCCTATCAGTCATTATCTCCACGGATTTTCGATTAGTTTCATTACTCATATATTTTTTCTTTCTACTTAAACGACCTTTAAGGCAATAGAAGTGCCACCCGTGCAGTCCTTGTTGGATAATGTCAATTTGCTGTCTCCGGATGGGCACGCATTCCAAGCTGTGTCGCCATTGTAAGCCAAGTAACCATCTTTAATGGAAAACCCAGTGGTTGCGGGCTGACGGCCAAAAGGAGCGACGTCGCCCAACTCACCGGTGCTCTGGTCCAAATTGATTCCTCTTCCGTTTTGGTCATACAAGGACGTATCATCGTCGCCAAACGTCAATTGTAAGTCTTCGCCTTCATCTCCACCCACAGAAAAAACGTGGGGGTGGCTGTCGACCTTCTTGATAGAGGAGTACTGCACATCAGATCCGGAATGGATGGCAACAAGCCCAAACTTTTGGTGGTTCGTCTCAGCAGTGGCCTCAGAAGTCTGCGTGGTTTCAGATGTTGCTTCAGATTTTGTCTCAGATTTTGTTGCAGACATCGAGGCTTCCGACTCCTGAGTGCCTGGAGTCACATCGTCAGTCTCTGTGGACTCCATAATTTTCACAGCAACACCCAAGAAATCAGAGTCACTCCTGCCAAATGCGATCTTGCTGTTCTCGACACCAAACCCAGTGCTCAGATCATGCGCTAAGTAATTGTTTTTAATAGAGTATCCCTTTTGGGCACTGTCCGATAATGTAACGTAGCCATCGGACCCGATGAATACATATTTCTGAGATGCCGTGTCGACCAAAGATCCGTCGCCGTTCAAGACCAACTTCAAGTCTGTCTTTCCGTTGGGAACCACATTCGAGCCATCTGCGCCCAACAGAGCATATTGGTATTGGGAGCCCGACCTGATGATCACGGGGCTAATTGATTGGCCGGCAAGTGCAGCAGCGAGAATACTCAAAAAAGGGAGGTAATGCATTTTTAATGGTTTTGTAATTGTTTGGAAATTTGTGTGGTATTGCTTAGGCTTTTTCGTTATGTTAATGTTTTCCTGGGAATTGTTAAGACTTATTCTCGGGCAAAGGCAGGCCTTTATATACTTTTGCAGCCATCATTGGGTACGCGTAAAAATAGCATCTCGTTGCATGTGCCGACGCGCGATGATGTAATTGCTGCAGAGAATGACCATAAGCCCCAGGATTTGCGTGGACACTTCAAAGATTTCCACGCGAGAATTCTAAAAGTGAGCCTCGCTTGTACGGTATCAGTGGCACTGCTCACCTAACGCCCTCCTATAAGATGCTTTCTTGCTACCGTGGGAGGCATTACAAAGCGTCATTTGTTGCGATAAACATTTAAAACGCTGAAAGATGACCGAAACGAACTCCCCAGAATGTCAAATTCGCTGCACGCCAAGAATTTATGGTCACATGCTCACGTGAATGAGAGCTTTGATGCGTCAACCACTTGCGAATTCCCGGAGGGGCGCAAAAATAGAAACCCTACAAATGACGTTGCTGGAAATGTCCTACCAAAGAGGGCTTAAAGCGATCAATCAACGAGTTTTTTTGACTATAACCACCTGTTAAATGCCCCAATAAAATTCCTGCGACTTTTCCCGGGGCCAGAAAAAAAGTGACGAAGTGCCACTGAGTGGGATATTTGAGATCTCTATGCGCGTAGCTGAAATCTCAATTATCGAACAGCAACAATCAGCGCAGCGAATAACGAGTTGCACGCACGATTGTACACAGGACTACACCACTTACTCAACCATGCCACCACAACTCGCCTAAGGCCAAGCAGAACCAATTTCACTCATCCATTTTTGCTTTATTTCGGAAATATTAGAGTCATCTTTGTTTACTTTTGGTACTTTTGGCTACTCTGAAACTTTTCATTGATTGTAGGTCTGATGGCTGTTCTTTCACCTCTACGGTTTCTCCAGAGTTCTGTTCGTAGCCACAAGACCATGTAGTGTCAATAATTTATCAGATAGTCATGAGTCCGAACGACTTGCAAACATTTTTGAAATTAAGACGGCATTTTCTACAATATCCATTTCCCCTTCATCTACGATCGACGAAGCTACTCCACCGGACATTGAGCTTTACGTATGTTTCGATGATCCACTTTTGATATCTTCGCACCTCGACATAATTTTTTTTTTGGTTTCGGGATGTACGGGTTTCACTTGGAACAGAGCCTCGTAGAATGTGCTGACACTGGCTGTGCTCGATGAAGAAGACCTTTTGGTTGGCCACGGACCTATGTTGGCTGGTTCAACATTTACTAATACGGGTAAGTCGTACAGTTGGTACGGAAAACCTCCTATGACTAAGAGAATGTAGACCACAGGGTGTACCCCAGCTCAGCGAGCGCGCAATGCAACAAGGTTTTCATTATGTATGTATCACGTATGTTCGAATCTGTTGAGCTATGTTCAACGGTGTTCAAATATTCTTAGATCAGAACCTTCCTTTCGTATTTCTGCTTCATTTTTCGCAACAGTTTTGGCCTGACATGATTAACTCCAAGATATGGGGAAGTGGTAAAGAGAATCACAGTGAAGGTGAAAATATGATCTCTATTTATCTTGTACAAATTATAAGGTTGCCTGAGAAGTATGTAAATCCACAGAAATTATTTCTGAAATGGTATTTTGAGAAGACCCAACAGTTCACTCCGCCCACTCATGTTAATCATTTTGTACATTTTTAGGGTGACGCGAAAAAAATGAAGATCCAGCCAAGTCCCCCCAAAATTCGTTTTATTATTCAAGTAACCCCAACTTACCAACAAATATTCATCTGGCAAATATCCCACATTGTTTAAAAAGCCCTCAAGGCGTCAACATTGAGAATTATCATCCCAATATCATCCATGGAAGACTGGTATATGCGCTCCTGCACATTGTTGCAGTGTGCATGTTCTTCAACAAGATCTCATTGTCGAGCGAATAATTCGGTCGCATAACGGTATTAGTTTGAAGACACGCGACTTTTATAGTTGATCGAAGAAATCATTTGAATCTGCTACATCAAGCCTCTTTATCTTGAGACACAACTTCAAGTTATGG